>CM040186.1:2362500-2587500 GCA_022606455.1 Callitettix versicolor
ATTTGAGAGGTCCGGAATAACATTAACTTTAATTAAAAGGTGCAATTGTAAATGTTCTAAAAAACTGTCATAAATTTCTGCCTCAGTAAGTAATTAAAAACCATTATTACTCCAAAAATTCCAAACATGGCAGTTAAAATACTAACATTATAGGTCATCTGCTTAGAAAACGGCCTGCTAAGAGCGCCAGTGGGACAGAGAAAGAAAATGTGCGAGAGAAAGGTCGAATTCACACTCTCTCACCACAGCTCTCTCCTTTTCCATTAATATCGCTGAATAGTAACAGTTTGTAGGCTCAGATTGGCCGCTTCTGTGTTTCTGGACTGTTGGAGGGAGCTAGAGGAGAATTTTTCACTCAGATCTTTTACTAATTGGTGGGATTATAAAATCGGAAATTAGATTTTATTTCCTCCTCATAGATGATCCTGATTTAGGATAGAGTGTTTATATTGTTTATTAAAAGCAAAGCATTTTATTTACGAATAATAACATTTACATATTAGAACTACTTCCAAAATCTAATAAGTATATGACAAGGTGTATTCACAGATTTCTTACCATTATCGATTCAGACTTTTGTAATAATCATAAATGTGAATGATAAATGGAATTTAGTCACCACCAATTTCATAACTTTTTCTTCCTACAGAAAATATGAAAGAGGCCAAAAGAAAAATTGCTGTTGGCCCATTTATCTCTAAGTTGTCCTTTCATATAAATATATGGCACTGGTTCGTTATTAAACTATTAACAGCAGCAAAGAAAATTAATTTAACAATATTTTTCTGGAAATTTAAACACAATATATTAGCAATGATTTTGGAACATGGTTTAAACATTCCTAAATGGGAATACTGAACATGTTGACACATTTCAGATTACCTCTCCGCTCTCAAAAAATTTTGTTTTCTTGTTTACTAAGTACGTTGAGAATCATAGTAGTTTGTTAAGTTCCAGTATAAAATTAACTGCTGTAAAAGAGAGAATCTAACACAAACAGAAATAAAGGATCATATTTTAATAATTTCAACTTTCTTGCCTGTTTTGTTTGATTTTTTAAAAAAATAAATACTTCCTTTTAATGTCCAACTGTAAATACTAGATCAAGAGAATGAACTACAAATTTTAGGTCACCTAAATAAATATATATAAAAAAACAATAAAAAAATAAGTATCAAGCATATTTTATTATTAAGAAATTTATATTAATACAGTACAGTAATATTTTTATTCTCTTGTGTAGCACTCAAGTTAATGAGAAAAATTTTTCACTGTGAAATAAGAAGTCCATCTGCCAGTTGTCATAACAGAGTCATCATTTCCACCATAGCATACTTCAGTTGTTTTCTTGTTTTGTTTCATAGAATTGAAAGTCAATGACATAAACTTCATTTGAATGTCAACATTGATAAAAATTAGCCATGCATGATAATCTTATGATCGATTAAGCAATAATTTATAATTATTATAATAATTTTAGATTAAAAATATTATAATATTTATAAATAATCGCTTTGTAGAATTAAAACATTATTACTTATAAATCTTATTTGAAAATGTAGAAAAAGAATCAACCCTTTTTTTTAATATTCCTCTGAAAGTTACATAACCATCACTTCTGTTCGCAAAAGGATAACTTGTTTGATACTGCTTTGAATGTTTAAAGATCTTTTTTGTTAACATTTTTTTTAGCCATTAACAAGGAAAGAATCTTTGTTTTGTAGAATCAAAACACATTTAAATAACAAAACAGATAAAATGTCGACCTATTACAAAGCAATGTTTTATAGAATTAAACATGATGGTTTGTAAAGCACATTTGACTTTCATAGTCAATAAAGAGTCATCCTAGATATTCTTTTGAAGCTATAAATAGTAGACCTTCATTTATTACCTTTTTTTATAGATATTGAAAAATTATAAAACATTTATTTCAGAGAATCAAATTGCATACAAAATTATGTACTTCATATGTATTTTTCTTCTTCTCTGAAACAAAGATTTTAGAAACATTCAGTAAATGTAGATTTATTCTTTTCTGAATATTCAAATAAAACGTCTCATCAACATTTTTGATGACAATTATTATAACACCTTGAGTTTTAAAATATGCTGTTCTACAAGTTCATAAGAAGACTACTTTAAAAGACTTTTTTCTCCATGTTGACAGAAATACATCTTTTTTTTCTATTGTGTTGAAAATAACTAAGACAAATTGTGTTCTAATGCATTATTTGTGGATAACCATGTAGGTACATAATCATCCTTCTTGATACTTTTCTTCATGTTTATTGAAATATCTGTCAACTATTTTTTTTTTTTTTTTTTTTGCGTTGACTATAAATAAGAGAAATATGGTTCTAATTCATTATTTGTGTGTAACGAATGAGATAAAGTGTTATTCTTCATAGTACTTTTCTCCATGTTTATTGAAATATATTTTCTGTCAACTTTTTTTTTTGGCTTTGACAATAATTAAGACAAATTGTGTTCTAATTCATTATTTGGGGATAACCACTTAGGTTATCTTGATATTCGTTTCTAAGTTTATTGAAATATATTTTGTGTCACTTTTTTTTGTGGTTGACATTAATTATGACAAAATCTGCTCTAATTCATTATTTGGGGATAACCACTTAGGTTATCTTGATATTCGTTTCTAAGTTTATTGAAATATATTTTGTGTCACCTTTTTTTGTGGTTGACAATAAGAGAAATTGTGTTTTAATTCATTACTTGTGAATAATCAAATATATAAAGTAAAATTTAATTGACTCTTCATTATGTTCTTAATTTTTCTTCTTTTTTTTGTGTAGGCGTTGACACAATATATATGATCAAATTGATACTATGATCCGAAAATATGGAGAAAGTAGGTCTAGACTACATGCCAAATTTTATTAAAATTGGTCATCTGTTTAGTCTCTAGTAACGTGCACAAACATCCATTTAAAAATGAAAACAGGGTATGTGAAAATAAGGATCCATTCATCAAAACCTAACTACTGTTAGGTTGTATGAGAAATTGAAGAATTCCTGACTTTTGTTTTACCCAGTACTATGAAAATTGGCATTTAATTTTTATCCGAAATTTCAGTTATCTCAAAAGCCCCTGGTTAACAGAGGTTCTATACTGTATTGCAAAACTGCTTTATATATTTTTATGGTATTGTTTTATGGTACTATATTAGGTTCATGCAAGTATACAAAACCTGTAGGATTTCAAATACAATATATTAAATACAATTTAGATAATTGATCAGTATTTTGTGGTACATAACAATGCATAAGAAATAATTGTCCAGTAAGCCAAAATATAACTTTATTAAAAACAACACTGGAAACACTCAAACACTATTGGTAAACCAACACCAATACGAACTAACTTACAGCTGCTCAACTAACATGTTACACATAATTTTTCTGTAATTATATAAAAGAAAATTATTTAATTCTTTTAGTATTAATTGTAAAAAAACATTAATATTACTAATTTCAATTTTAAAAATTTCCGATCTATTGCTACATAATATTAATATCCTTTTTATGCTTAATAATGTTATATGTTCATGATGTTGGGAAAACTACTTTTATATTATATTATGATATAATATTAGAACAACCAAATAAGTGCTAAGAATATTTTAGCATTAATTCTTAGACAAATTAAATGTGACGACTGTGAGAAATAGATCAGTTTTTTAATTTGTTTATAAATTATTTTTTTTACAATGATAAATTATAAATACATTTTTAAATTAATTTATACAAATAATAAGAATCAAGGGCATTAAGCATTTTTTTAACAGTCAAAACCTGGATAATTTAAAGCAAAAAAACAAACAAACAAAAAACTGAATTAGAAAAATTTAAATAAATAATATACTAACTTTGTACTGTATGATTTTCTTTCTTACTGCTGTAATATTTTTTTTGATCTTGTTATTGAAAATACATTAAAAATGTTCAAGAAATAAACCTAAAAAATATGTAAAATAACAGTAAAACCTTTTCTAATGGGCATTTATTAATAGCAGACTCTATTGTAATTTCTCTAACATACTGTACTTTTTTTAAAACCATACATCAACCTGAAGGTTATGATCCAGAAGAAGATAAACTTTTCAAATACCTGACAAATTCACAATTCCTTCAAGTACACTTAGTACTAGAGGAATTCCAAAGTTTTTAGTGATCTTTGACACAAATTCTTTTTCTAATTCTTCACATAAATAACTGTATTACATTTCATTTTATATCAGCCAAATAAAATTAAAATTACTAATGATCTATTTTTAAATTGCATTTAACAAAAGTAAACGTTAAATTATTCAGGATTTCAAATACACAATGTTTGAATTAATCAAACCCATATTGGGTTTACAATATCCAGTACTGGATGCAATATTAGGCCGTAGAGGTACTTCTGTGGTTTCAGCACTTTTTTGATAATTACCTCAAGATATTTTATTGTTCTTTATGCCCTTATATTGTTTTTTTGTCTATATGTACTGAAACAATTTATGAAACTTAATACATGTCAGTCTGGTCGTTCAATTTGACTGATTAATGTAACTATATTTTAAATGATAGGTATTTATATCATTAAGCATTTTCCCCTAAGGGTTTTGCTTAGTTCCCACTGACTTTCAAAGTTCCCATGTTAATTTAATGGAGAAGATTTTATTTGATCAGATAATTACTTAAACATATGTTCATCATCTGAAAGAGTTCTTTAAGTTCACCACAGAATGCAGCACATACAACTATTATATTCTTCGGTGTTTACATTTATGTTTGTCAGCGATGTTAACCTCATCGGTTTTTTGCCGGGAAAAAAATTTATCTTACGCAGATTTTCTAAAATATTAAAATAATAATAAAACATGGGAAACACAAAAATTTTTTTTAAACACTGAGAACTAAAATTTTAAAACTTCAAGAATTTTTTGCTTAAAGACGAAACGATACAGACTTCTGTCTGGCGGTTTTACATTTCTTGTTGTGTGATCTTTTCTTCTAACTGGACGGTGTGCAGAGAACGACCAGACTTGAACCACTTGTCAGTTGAACGTCACCGGAGACTGTCGTTGGACATCGGTGTAGTTCTTCAAATCATGAGCACTACAAAGTGGAGTATCAACTTGATACGTGTTATGAAATAAACTATAGTCAATAAGATATGTCAGTTTCTCTTTGTTGTAGTTGACTAGTGGCTGGAAACGATGGCCCCATAAAATCTCCGAAGGTAAGTAAGATGTCCGTGCTTGAGAAGTTTGTCCTGTAGATTCGGTTGTGCCTTCTAGGATGACAACTATTTCGAAACGCTCGTGGATGATATCAGCAGCATTGATGTTATAAAGTGGACTGGTTTCATTTATCTCGTGGAAGACTACGTTAGGCCAAATCATGAATAGGTCAGAGTCAGATTCATCTGCTTGAAGCTGGAAGAATTTACATAAATATGAAATAAAATAATTTATGCAAAATTTAACCTTTCTGTTGTTGTATGTATTTGTACTCTATATTCTAAGTATATGTGTATTGATTTCTACAGACATAAAAATAATCACAGTATGCAGCCTTCACTGCAACAAAATTAAAAAAAAACTTTATTTTATACTTTCTTGAAAATCTGAATTCACCAAAATAATTAGCATTAAAATCTGCATATAGTAGCATTTTAACATAACCTCTAACTTTAACTACTAAAATACCTTTAACTCGCACAAAAATGGTGTGATAAATTCGCCTTCTTTAGTAGCATGAGGACGTATTAATTCAGCCCTGATGGATGCACCAATGAAATGAGACTTTTCACGCATATCTCCGACTCTAAACATAAGACACAGATTGCCATCTCGTAATGAGATTACTGCATAACGACTGAACAAAAGTGTTTGTGTGCGTTGCTTGGGGCGCGCCATTTTGGCAAACACGAAACCAACCATGAAAGCCTAGAAATATAAAGAAATTATTTATATTTTCTTTCTAATTTATTTACTTGTAATCTATATATCATAGTTTACAAGTATTACAAAATTCCAATATAAAACTTAAAAATCATTTTCCCTGATTATTTCTTAACAATTTTCCAGATTTACAATTAAGTGTGTAAAGGAAATACAATCAACTGGGACCTAACGACCGTGAATGTTACATAAACTCTAATGTTTTATTATTGTGACTATTATGTGACTATGGCCTACCTGTATCATCATACCCACAATGCTCTGCGCAAACATCATGAAGATCCCCTCGGGGCATTCTTCTGTGATGACTCTGCCGCCAAACCCAATAGTAGTTTGCACCTCCATGCTGTACAGGAAGCATGAAGTGAAGCTATTAATGTTCAGCACACATGGGATCCATCCTGGTGGATGCTCTGGTTCAAGGTCACCATGAGTGATCGCTATCACCCACCAAATTATGGCAAAAAACAGCCAGCTGAAGAGAAAGCTTAGAGCGAATGCTAAGAATGTCCAGCGCCATTTCACATCCACCATTGTTGTGAAGAGATCCTGCAAAACAAGATTTTTTTAGTTTTAATAAAAGAACAACTTTATGCTTGACTATCATATAAAGTCATCATATAAAGTGAGTTTATGCTATCATCTAATTAGATCATATAATAAATTTTTTGATGAAAAGATTTTAAATAGTATCATTTTAAAATGTAGATTATAATTAATTTCTTAAACGAAGTGATGCACATTTCATGGTTCACATAAAACTTAAATCAGTCCACTGGCAAACTAATTGTCAAAAGAAAATTAAACATCCACAATGTTAAAAGCAACGAGCATCTTTCACCGAATAAACTATAGTACTTGAGTGCATTTGTCATTGAAATATTATAATGAAGAAAAAGAACCAACATTAACAAATTAACCTGATTGGCTGACATATAAACAATTGGTTGTAGAGTTATCTATTCTCGTCAAACATTCCAGGTTTTGCATTAGTTACTTAACTATAATGACTAATGCAATAGTTTACTCACTCAAGTTTGTTGAAATATTTCTCTAGCAGAAGAGTAAATAGTACAAACAGTAGAAATATAAATACTTCTATTTTATTTTCAATGTATTTTAGGAAGTTTTAAACAAGATCTTCGGAAGCATATCGCAAGAGTTAAAACAAATACACAATCCAAACAACTAGCTCAACCAGTCTTATAGATTTCACTAGCTTGTCATACACAATCCAGGCTAACTGTTAACTTATACTCAGCTCAGTTGTGCAACCCTTTGGTCAAATGGTTATTAAATGTATTACTGCAATGCTTATATCGGTACAAACTTCTACCGGACCAATTTCAGTGATACTGATATTGTTCATCATAGTTTAGAAAATATCACTCAAAATCATACAACTAGAACTGTATCACACACGTTACAAAGATTATTTTGTCTGACTATACATAGGATCAGGTTTTAATGCTCTAAAGTAGTATATTATTGTAATACATATGTATACATACTTGCAAGGAGCAGTTTTTATGCTACGAACAATATGCAAAGCAGTTTTTTTGATGCTCTGAACATAAATTGTAGTAACAAATATCGAGGAGCAGTTTTTTTGATGCTATGAACATAAATTGTATTAACAAATATCAAGGAGCAGTTTTTATGCTACGAACAATATGCAAAGCAGTTTTTTTGATGCTCTGAACATAAATTGTAGTAACAAATATCGAGGAGCAGTTTTTTTGATGCTATGAACATAAATTGTATTAACAAATATCAAGGAGCAGTTTTTATGCTACGAACAATATGCAAAGCAGTTTTTTTGATGCTCTGAACATAAATTGTAGTAACAAATATCGAGGAGCAGTTTTTTTGATGCTATGAACATAAATTGTATTAAATATCAAGGAGCAGTTTTTTTGATGCAGTATTTTCAATACTCTGATGTGAACATAAATAACAAATAGTTTTTTTGATGCTATGAACATAAATTGTATTAACAAATATCAAGGAGCAGTTTTTCAATACTCTGAATATAAATTATATTAACAAATATACAGGTGAAGTCAAAATTACAAAAGTATAAGAAAAGAAAATATTTTGGAAATTTGCTTCTGTTACATCAGTGAGACAGGGTGGTCGTGCCGCTAATATTATTTTTTTAAACTAGGAATTCAATAATTTTAAATATATTTATGTATATGTGATATATCAATATCACCTGCCATGAATAAATGATATATTTAATGGAGCTATTTTCTGCGATACAGTACCTGGAAATACTTGCGGTTTTTCTGAGGAACATGAACCTGCATGATGTTGCATTCTCCATTTTTGAAAACTGCCCGTCGTCTCAACCTTCTGTGCAACACTGATGGGCTTTGGTATTTAGTTCTGTAAGTAAAAAAAAATTAATGATGATAAAACATAAAAATATGTGTTTATTTACAAATAAACAGAAGCATGTGATGGCTTTTTTTTAAAGGCTTGATACTGAACGACTGATCTAGCATTGTGATATAGATTATCAGACTCTGTATATGATTTACCAACTATGTTATGACCTAGTACAATACAGTAACCGAACTAAGTAATTGGAAGTTTGTATTTAAAAAAATATTGAGATTTTAGTGAACATTAATTACTTTGAAATTTGAGGCTTTAACTACGAGGACGTCAAAGATTGCAGGAAATCAAAGTGGAGTCTGGCTAACCTCAACTTTGATTCATGCAAGAATAACAGAAAAAAAAATCAGAGATTTGATTCTAGCGATGGGGACTGATTTAGTGGTCAAATGACACATGATTTCTAGACCCTTTGATGTCAAGATGACATTTGAGGAGGAAGGTCGTGTATTGGGAAACTCTGAAGAATTGTTATGGTATACAGATGGCTCCAAGACAAAACAGACACTGGTACTGGGCTGTATTACCTGAGACCATGGCTGAAGAGAGTTTTTATCTTAAAGCAGTATGCAATGGTATTTCAGGCAGAGTTAATGGCCATTAATGACTGTGTTTGGGAGAATTTAAGATGGGCCTTTAAGAATACTTGAATTAGTACTTATACCAATAGTCAAATAGCAATAAAAGCACTTGCGGGTCCTGGGAAATTGAGTTACTCTGCACTGGGTTCCTGAGCATAAGGGGGTTGAGGGTAACGAGGATGTAGATTAAGGATTGGCTAGACAGGGATCTGTATCTGAGTTTCTGAGCCGGCTTTAGGGATCTCTATATCTATATGCTATCAATAGGTGGATAAATAAGGTACACCAGACAAGTGGGCATTCCCACAGTAAGTTGGCATAAAAGTGGCAATGGATATCTTGAGCAGAACACAATTCAGAAGGGCCCACTACAGGGTACTGTGATCTGAGGGTATACATGAACAGAATAGGAATGTATCATGACGAAACCACATGTACGTTATGCAGGAAAGAAGAGGAAACTGCAGGCAACATAATTTATGTTTGTGAGGCTCTTGTCAGCAGGAGAGTAAAGGTATTTGGTTTCCAAAACCCTGAGGACCTCCAGCAGGATGAGCTAGTCAGTGAACTAAAACTCAAGAGGTTTAGTTGTACAATAGGAGTGCAGTGCACAATTGATTTCAATGCCTGGGGTTTTATTATCCCTTTCTCTAGCACTATACTATGTGGAAATCAAAATAGAAGATTATAAACAAATATAATTGTAAAAGCTAGCTATCTCAATAATGTGATGAAAGTGAATTTAAAAAAAAAGTCCATGAAAGAACATAATAAAATTTTTTGAAAATCTGATTTCACAAACATAATCAGTGTTAAAATCTGCATAAATAATTATACAAGGTTTTACATTCATTAACTTGAGAGCAGATTATTGAAAAAAGTAAGATAAAAATATTAAGATTTTTTTTTTTAAAGATTTGGAAGGGTTGCTATTCTGAGGTTAAACAGATTCTGCTGGGTAATGAACTTGCACAAACTATTGACAAAATCATACTTTGAGCCAAGTTTGAATCATATCTGAACAAAATTACAAACACTAGAGTGCTGTTCACATATTTACTTAAGTTAACAAACAAGGATGGAGGAGTGAGGTAAAAACTGCTTATTACACTACAGGTATAAAGTTGGGGTTAAAGACCTAAGTGGGTAGAAAAGTAAACAAGTAGCATAGAAAGGTGAATTGAACACCAGAATTGCACAGGGGTTACAAATCAAAAGTAATAGAAGATATTTTTGAAGTGATTAGTACAAAAACATACACTGCGATGTAAGTAAATACATGAAGTTTGTCTATGAAGTAGCAGCCCTTTGGCTAAGGAAAGTATATTGCTTACATGATGGTGTTACTAAAATTCCTTTACAGTATACATAAACTATATACAAAGGACCTATACATACATTACTTGTTACTACAAAGTATTGCAGAAAACCTCACATGATTATTTTATATGATTCCAAAGTTGCGAAATAGTAAAACATGAAACAACATAACAAAAATTAAAGAAAGATTAATTCATCTTGTTAGTTTATATCAACATATTTTATTTGTTCTTTCACTTGTTGTTTTATTTATATTTGTTAAATTAAACTCTCTTAAATGAACAAAAATATTTCTTATATTGCTTTTCAGTTTCAGCATGTCTGTAGAAATATTACATATTTTTGTGTACATAAAAATTGAAAAAAAAACATATATGGCAACATAATTAACATATCTCTAAGACTGTTGCTATTTCTATGCTTAACTATTGCCGATGGTATAAACATACCTGACACTACACTGAGTATGCACCTGCTTATGCAGCGGATGTGATCTAATCGCCAATTGTTCGACTTCACTTAAAACACTGTACGATGTTCGATTCTCTGTGATTCCATGTTCCATCATCGGTGTATGATCTTCCATAGCTTCATTAAATTTGTACAAACCTAATTATTCAGTCACACAAAAGGTACACATTATATTAAACTATGGTTAGCTAATGGACTGGAAACATACTGAGGTGATAAAATGGCAAATCCCTGTCGAAACGACCAAAAGTTGATTAGCTAACAAAGTGCCAATTAGTAATATTAGAGTGTCCAAGCTATAAATATCTTACTTGTAATATTCTTCTAGTTTGAATATAGTGAACAAAATTGTCTGCATTCAACCTATTTTTTCTAAATAGATTTTTGTATGCTAAAATATTGTATTAGACAATTCCAAACTAATTTCAAAGTAGATTTTTTTAGGCAATTTCAATTATATAGCTAATTTTTAATGGCAATTAGAGAAAAGGTTTTTTCAATTTTGTTTATAAACTATAACTTTCAATTAAAATTTGATATGAATCTTTAACACTTTTAAAAAAATCTGTATATCATTTTTTGTGAAATCAGTGATACTCTATTTTCTCAATTTCCGATTAAATTATTTGATTTTTAATAGGAGTTGCTAAAGATGAATTGCAGGAGGATAGCAGCCAATATTTTTATAAATTTAATATTGTTTATTAAGTTTATAAGAGCTGCAGTTGAGCTAAATGTAATGAAAATTGGAGCTATTTTCAGGTGAAAAAGTGTATACATTTAAATTATGACTAAATCAAAATTAGAAAGCACCTTGAGGTATTAGCAAAACACAAACAAATAACATTCGAGAATATCCAACTAAAACTAAATTAGCCAATCAATGTTTTTGGTTGTTTGACCTCTTTAGTTTATCTTTGCATAAATAAAACAAGTAATAAGTAAATAAAATGTACGTAACAACAAATTCCATTACAAAAAAATACATTTTTTACAAGAAAGGAATAAAAATATTGTATTCCTACTTGGTTCTGTAAAGTAATTGGTAATAAACAAATTACATAGTTTTGTACAGTTGAAATGTTCTAGCTGAACGTGTGACCTTGCTCAGTGACAGGGTAAGGTGGACGTGGGAAATGCATGCATTTACAAAAACACCGCACTACTTTATCGCTATTGAATAATTTCATTTGTTGTAACAAACTGTTATTAAAGTAGGCTACCTACTGGTAATAAACAAATTATATAGTTTTGTACAGTTGAAATGTTCTAGCTGAACGTGTGACCTTGTTCAGTGACAGGGTAAGGTGGACATGGGAAATGCATGCATTTAAAAAAACACCACCTCTACTTTATCGCTACTGAATAATTTCATTTGTTGTAACAAACTGTTATTAAAGTAGGCTACCTACTGGTAATAAACAAATTATATAGTTTTGTACAGTTGAAATGTTCTAGCTGAACGTGTGACCTTGCTCAGTGACAGGGTAAGGTGGACATGGGAAATGCATGCATTTACAAAAACACCACCTCTACTTTATCGCTACTGAATAATTTCATTTGTTGTAACAAACTGTTATTAAAGTAGGCTACCTACTGGTAATAAACAAAATATATAGTTTTGTACAGTTGAAATGTTCTAGCTGAACGTGTGACCTTGTTCAGTGACAGGGTAAGGTGGACATGGGAAATGCATGCATTTACAAAAAACACCACCTCTACTTTATCGCTACTGAATAATTTCATTTGTTGTAACAATCTGTTATTAAAGTAGGCTACCTACTGGTAATAAACAAAATATATAGTTTTGTACAGTTGAAATGTTCTAGCTGAACGTGTGACTTTGCTCAGTGACAGGGTAAGGTGGACGTGCGAAATGCATCCATTTACAAAAACACCGCACTACTTTATCGCTACTGAATAATTTCATTTGTTGTAACAAACTGTTATTAAAGTAGGTTACCTACTGGTAATAAACAAATTATATAGTTTTGTACAGTTGAAATGTTCTAGCTGAACATGTGACCTTGCTCAGTGACAGGGTAAGGTGGACGTGCGAAATGCATCCATTTACAAAAACACCGCACTACTTTATCGCTACTGAATAATTTCATTTGTTGTAACAAACTGTTATTAAAGTAGGTTACCTACTGGTAATAAACAAAATATATAGTTTTGTACAGTTGAAATGTTCTAGCTGAACGTGTGACCTTGTTCAGTGACAGGGTAAGGTGGACATGGGAAATGCATGCATTTACAAAAAACACCACCTCTACTTTATCGCTACTGAATAATTTCATTTGTTGTAACAAACTGTTATTAAAGTAGGTTACCTACTGGCAATAAACAAATTATATAGTTTTGTACAGTTGAAATGTTCTAGCTGAACGTGTGACTTTGCTCAGTGACAGGGTAAGGTGGACGTGCGAAATGCATCCATTTACAAAAACACCGCACTATTTTATCGCTACTGAATAATTTCATTTGTTGTAACAAACTGTTATTAAAGTAGGCTACCTACTGGTAATAAACAAAATATATAGTTTTGTACAGTTGAAATGTTCTAGCTGAACGTGTGACCTTGTTCAGAGACAGGGTAAGGTGGACATGGGAAATGCATGCATTTACAAAAAACACCGCACTACTTTATCGCTATTCAATAATTTCATTTGTTGTAACAAACTGTTATTAAAGTAGTCTACCTACTGGTAATAAACAAAATATATAGTTTTGTACAGTTGAAATGTTCTAGCTGAACGTGTGACCTTGCTCAGTGACAGGGTAAGGTGGACGTGCGAAATGCATGCATTTACAAAAACACCACCTCTACTTTATCGCTACTGAATAATTTCATTTGTTGTAACAAACTGTTATTAAAGTAGGCTACCTACTGGTAATAAACAAATTATATAGTTTTGTACAGTTGAAATGTTCTAGCTGAACGTGTGACCTTGCTCAGTGACAGGGTAAGGTGGACGTGCGAAATGCATGCATTTACAAAAACACCGCACTACTTTATCGCTATTGAATAATTTCATTTGTTGTAACAAACTGTTATTAAAGTAGGCTACCTACTGGTAATAAACAAATTATATAGTTTTGTACAGTTGAAATGTTCTAGCTGAACGTGTAACCTTGCTCAGTGACAGGGTAAGGTGGACGTGGGAAATGCATGCATTTACAAAAATACCGCACTACTTTATCGCTATTGAATAATTTCATTTGTTGTAACAAACTGTTATTAAAGTAGGCTACCTACTGGTAATAAACAAATTATATAGTTTTGTACAGTTGAAATGTTCTAGCTGAACGTGTAACCTTGCTCAGTGACAGGGTAAGGTGGACGTGGGAAATGCATGCATTTACAAAAATACCGCACTACTTTATCGCTATTGAATAATTTCATTTGTTGTAACAAACTGTTATTAAAGTAGGCTACCTACTGGTAATAAACAAAATATTTCAACAAGGCCTGTAATTTTGTCTTTTGAAAGCCAGTCATATGATAATTTAGTCAGATCATGGTCACACGCATAATTAAATGCTATCAACTGTATGCATAACCAAAATTCCACCATAAGACCATCATTTATTAAACAAATTATGTGCATAAGGTCACAAAACTTAACAAAATAAAATTTATAAGCATGTAAATATACTGTAAATAAACCTGAAATACAGAAGTCATATTGGTGTTTATCATTGATATTTAAAGTGATCCCGTGCGTTGTGTTTTATAAATAATGATTTTTTAAAAATACCAAAATATTTAATTACACAACATTTTTATTACAGTGGCACAGCCGAACTTGGTGGGTAAAATAATAATAATAAAGTTATATGAAGTAATTAGGCTACAGACATTGTAGTTAACTGAAAATCATAAAAACTTACCTACAAGGGGAATTGGCACTTTGAAAGTCAGTAAGTTATTTACATTTCATAAATCAATTGACTAATGGAACAGCATGATTTGTCCTTAGGCAATAAATCAATGACACATGATTAACACATAAACACTAACGTACACTGTCTCTATTTGTTTTTTAATTAGCATCTTCTAGCAGAATCTTTTGTAACACATTACTAGCTCGTACTGGTTATACAGGATGGCAGAAAAGTGCACAAACCTTTAACAGAAAAATCTGTAGCAAAAGAGATTTTGTAGATAATTACTGTTTTCCTATAAAATACTAAACTTTACTGGTATACACGTAAATTAAACACCGATGTGTACAAATCAATACAGACATTAAATTTTCAGAAGAAATAAAATATTTTATATTAAATAGACCAAAATTAAACATTATAAAACAGTGATCAAGCTGGAAGCACTGTACGCAGCAGAAACATTAACCATGAATCGCATAGGCCAGATAGAAAAGCTTGAAATAACGGAAAGGAAAATCTTAAGAAAAATTATAGGAACAAAATTTCAGGGTAATAAGGTAGTATATATAAGAAATGAAGCTCTCTATAAGAAAATTGAAAAACTGTCAGATACTATGAGAAAAAGGAGAATAAATTTTTACGGCCAACTTCTTAGAATGAACTCCAATAGATTGACGAAACAGGTGTTTGATTTTTTCCATAATCGTAAAACAAAACCTAACTGGTTTAAAGAAATTGAAAAAGACCTACTAGAATTAAAAATTACAGAAAATTCACTGCTTGACCAAACTACTAAGATAAGTACCAAGGACGAAAGAATAAGATTCCAAGATAAAACCAAAATAAGACCGAAACCTGTCATTTCGGAAGAGGAGAGGAAAAGAAGATCGGAAAGAATGAAGAGCTACTGGGAACAAAGAAAAGTACAGCGCGCAAGAAATGATTGATTCAGCGTACCCCAAAGAGGGTGAAATGAAGAGAAGAAGAAATAGACCATTTTTTTATAGTTATAGGTATCATTGTTAAGACAACTATTAAGATAAAATCTTGCTGCCCAATGTGTAGCATTGACTTTTCGCACACCCTCCTTGATATATTTTTGGAGTAACTATTAGAAATATATATATATAAACATATTCAAAACAAAGTTCTGAAACATTTAAAAAATGATATTATTCTACTCACATATGAGTAGACCATATGTACTCACAAGCGAGATGTATTCACAATAACAATAACACATTGTTCTGCTCAAGTTTATTTTCATTCAATCTTGTAGATAGATTATACATCAGTCCATGTAGATGTACTGTAAATAAATTTAAGAGACAAATGTTATATTGGTGTTTCTCATTAATATTTAAAGTGACACCGTGTGTTGTATTTTATACATTTTTTAAAAATACCACACAAGCAAGAAGAATAGAATTACCTTAAAAATTATGTATTTTAAGGACATATTGAACTTTTAAGAACTTTGTAAAAGCATAATGTACATACCAGTACACCTAAATATATATTATGTATGTTTGGCTGTTGATCCACAGGGTAATGGGAAAATAATTTTTTTATTAATAAATAACATTTTTTGTGTAAACAAACTCACTGTATTTATTTAATGCATATCACAGTCAATTCATCTAATTGCTTTATGTAGACCTACTGTGTTATTTACAATAGTTACAATACAATATACAGTCTGCATTGTACTATGCACTTAGCATATAGCTGCATGCTTATTCTTGCTTGAAAAGTGGTGTATAGATAAAAAATCAAACATTTTCAAAAACGATGATGCACCAGCTCATACAATGCTTGCAGTCACAGTATGACTACATAACATTCGATATTATAAACAGTGAAGTCTACCAGTTATCATAATGATAATTTGATGTTTTTGTTTACTTTTGTACACAGCTAAGCCCACCTAAAGAAGTTTTCACCTCAAAAAGTTTGGATGTAATACTTTATGCAGCAGTTTGACTGACAGGATTGCCTAGGATATAACATCCTTTGATACAATTCTTTCATTGGACGTAGAGTTTTGCTGCATTTTAAGAATGTTCAATTTCAAATAGATAATGAAATAACATTGTTAGCAGCATTTGTTTATACTATAGTATAATCATGGTCGCTTATACTTCACCCTGAAGTATAGGGTGAAGTAGAAATAAATAAAAACAAAATGGTGGTGATAATTCAAAATAAAAAAATTAAGAACATAATGATTTTTGAAACGGGACAATTAATTTTGTAAATTATAGAAAAACTAGTTACACACTAGGGATTCAATTACCCAGAATGTGTCTACCTGGAATTCTGGCATATCTAAGATTTTTTTATATTAAAAAAAAGTATTTATTTTTTTTTGTCATTTTCTTAGCCTATTGAGGCTTATGTACATAATTGGAGTTATACACTAGGGATGGAATTATCCAGAATGTGTTTATCCGAAATTCTGGCATATCTGAAAATTAAAAAATATTTATTTTTTGTCATTTCCTTGGCTTACAAAAAGGCCTGTATATATAGAATTGAAACCTCAATATACATATTGAAACCTCAAAATATTTCAAAATAATCATTTTTAACAGATATGGCTAAAGCAGAGTCATTTTTGAATATATCAAATAACACAAAACAACTGCACAGTGACCCTGAAGTCGCATTTGTGACTTTGATGGGCACACTTTTGCCTTGACAAACTGGTGTATTAATTAAGACTTTTATGTTTATTTTTTCAAAAGGCAATTTAAAAACTGTATAGTGGCTATAATTAGTATTTTAAAGTACAAGTAATTATTCTGTACAACTTTTTTTATTTTCATTTTATATTTAGTTTTGCTAATTAAATATTACCCTTGTGGATTAGATTACATTAATCTAATTACCTAAATTAATCCAATTAATCCAATGTACTTGTGCATTTTAAGTTTTATTAAGCACCCAAGAACCCACTATTGATATAATACTGTATGGTCGTTACTATGATAAAACACCAGCAATATGCAAAAACCGTCATAGACTCATACATCACGTTCACATGGGGCAGCTCATAATAATGTTATTTGTCTCAGGTCATCCTGAAATGAGGTTTTTGTATCATTCGTGCTAATCCAAAAGACCTCAGCCCCATGAAGTATTCAAGTCACTAACGTATATTTAAAATGTTTGCAACAGAAACTTTGTTGTGTTTTTATCACATTTATGAGCACAGAACATTTAAATACAATGCAACATTAAATTAATTCACTATATTTTATAGATAAGTTAAACAATAAAACTAAAACAATAAAAATGTCAACTTTCTAAATTGGATATATCCAATTCCGAATTTTCTCCAGTATCTGATGAACTTTCTTCATTTATTAATATTTCAAACATGTCAGTAATGTCTGATAGAATAGCGTCCAACAATTCGTGGGTTATTTGCTCGCCTGACGATGTCAACTCAACTTCTTGAGGATATTCCACTGTCGGTGTACCAATCTCCGGCGTACTTTCCAACATATTTTCTTTAACAATAAATGATGCTTTAGATGTAATTTCCTTGACAATTTTTGAAATGAAATTCTCAAATGATTTTTTCTTGTGAGATATACCAATTGATTCCGGTACAGACTCTAAGGCATCCTCTGATAAATTTGAAAAAGAAGATAATATATCGTTGATTATTCCTGATACAATTGACATTGTTTCTTCAACTACAATGATCTCTGGCATTTCTGCAACTTCCTCAAATTTTGTTTCAGTTTTGTCTTCAGTTTCTATAAGTTTATCCTCCACTTGAGAATCAGGTTGCATAATTTCTTTTGATTCTCCAACAGTTTGTTCGTCAGATTTTAATTCACCTGTTATTTTCCTTTCCTCTTTGTCAACATCATTAAACTGTCTAAACATCTGATTAATAAGCTCATCAACCAAACTGAAGGCTAATCGATGCACTTTTGCAGCATTCCTACTCCCGGCTCTTTCAGCAAACTCTCAACTTCATCAGTAACTCGAACTAAAACATGATCAACCAATTTATTAGCAACACTTTGGACGCGTTTTATAAACAAATCCGGTTCTTCCACAACTTCTTTTACTTTAATTTCTTCACCAATAGAAGGTGGTGATAATTCAAGTGGTGCGTCTCCTGCTGATGAAGGATGACATGCCCCTTTTTTAAATTTTAATTCTTCAATTTCTTTTAAATATACTTCTCTTTCTACCACTTGATCTTGAAGGACTGACTCCAATTTCTCAACATTTTGCGAATAATCTTCTACTATAGATTTTTCAGAAATGTGCTTATCCTGTAAATCACAGTATTTTAAAGAAAATATAGGGAAGGAACTTTTATTTTAAGATTAAGATATTTTGAGAATTTTTAATTTATAAAGTAAACAATGTTTTTCTCACTACATATTAAGTGATGATGGCTACTCAAAAGCTCATTTTCTAATGGAATTAAAAAAAAAAATAGTTCTACTAATTTTTCTTGAGTTCTCCAACAGTTTTTGATGAAGAGCTTCAATATCTAGATAAATTTTTGTTATGTTCTTTCTTTATACTTTGTATAACAAGAAAGTAAACTGCTTTACTAAAGTATTTTCCCATTATTATTATAATAATACAGTTGACCTCGGATATAACGCGGCTGAAGGGACGAAACGTATATTGTATATAGTGAAAGAAAAGCATACTTTGTACTGTATACACAGTTAATGGCTATTTCATTACAATTTATTACACATATTACATAATTTTGAAATATATCTTAGTTAAAACTAATGGAAAATAAGTACACTACTGTCTAGTATGTACACATGCAACACAATGCGTACACTGTTGTGAGGGTTCGTGAGATTGAATTTTTCCCCCCACTAAGGCGTACAAAGTGTGTGTGTGTGTGTGTGTGTGTGTGTGTGTGTGTGTGTGTGTGTGTGTGTGTGTGTGTGTGTGTGTGTGTGTGAGAGAGAGAGAGAGAGAGAGAGAGAGAGAGAGAGAGAGAAAGAGACCACTTTTACAGGAACTATACAATTTAAATTGTTTGTTTAGCCTGAAACAAAATTCTAAGAAAGGGTCCAGTTTTATTCTCAACCTTTTTTCTAAAAATAGAACACAAATTGCATTTCAAGTAAAAGTGACTATAAGTTAGCAGCTTAGAAAACTGCTAAGAGCACCAGTGGGACAGACAGAAAAATGTGTGAGTGAGAGGTCATGTCCACACTCTGTCATCATAACTTCTCCCTTTTCCTTCACTATCACTCAGTAATAACAGTTTGTAGACTCAGGTTGGCCGACTATGTCCCTGAACTGTTGGAGGGAGCTGGAGGGGAATTCTTCTGCACGAGAAATTCTCATGCAGGCTGTTTACAAAGTGGCTGGACTATAAGAGCAGCGTGACAGCGTTGTATCTGAGTTTACAAAACGTTGTAACTGAGCCTAAAATACATATACACTTAATATAAAATATTGGGGATATTATGAAAATAGCACTATAACCGAGTTAGCATTCTAACTGAGGGTGTTATAACCATGATTGACTGTATTACTCTAACACAGTATTATTATTATTGTATGAAGTAATACAAGGTTATTTTATTGCAGTACTTCAAAGACAAGTGGATAAGCGAAATTCAACATATAAACAACTTTAATGATATATTATGCTAACAGCACAGTAGTCTAAATACGACTGACTTCTCCCGCCATCACTAATACAAGGTCATCAAAAAAGGTTGCATCCATTAAAAAAAATCACAGTAAAAAACTACTAGAGATAAACTCATAATTTTTGTTTTGTTGTACTCAGAAACTAATGAAGTTTTTATATATCTTAATATGTTTTGATATGAGCACTGTTGATTGCTCTACACACAACAAATTGATATTCGACCTCTGTCTAGGTGCTGTAACATAACGGTAGTGGCTAAAGCAACAGTAGTAGTAATTCATTGTTGTAAATGATTCATGTTCTGAACTTTCCCACTGTACACAAGGTTTTTAACATAACCCCAGGACTGATCCATTGGTTAGGGAACTTTTCATTGATAGTGTGGCACACTGGAAGACTGAAATAAAGAGGTGTCTTGTTATCAAATTATGGTAATATGGTTCTATCACTCGGTCATCCATCAGCCTGCATTAAACGTTCACTTTTGGGGAATCTTGAACATACTCAGTTCATTAGGTTGCTCAAGTTTCCAGATTCTACAGTCATGTTGATTTATGACATAATTCGTATGAAACGTTGCTTTGTCTCTGAACAAAACTCGATTTAAAAAAGTGACATCACCATCAATCAATTTCAACTTATTGTCTGCATATTGTTTGAAGGTCATGACTGGATTTCAGTCAAACCTAAAAAACTCAGTTTACGATTACATTATAGTTAGAATTGTTCCATTTACGTTATTATTTTGGTAGATATGACTGTTTGAAATGGATGCAACCTGTAGTAAGCAGAAAACCTGTTACACAAATCAAGGTCAAGCATGACTATAAAACGAAGGCCTAGCGGTACACAAATTAAACAATTGTTTTTTCTTTACCTTCTCAAGCCTTTGAACATGCAGCAGCTGGACCAAGTCTGTGTTCTCCTTCTTCAGCATTGTCAGCAATTTTACTTTCTTCGTGTTCTCGTTGAAATGTTTGGCCAACTCTTCTGATTTCAACAATACAGACTCCTGGAGGAAATCAAGTAAACAATCAGACAATACATAATAGGACAACAAATGTATAATAACAGTAGTACATGTTGAAATTAGTTAACCTTTTTATAGATATTAGGTTTTTTAAAATACAGTGACACCCCAGCTCACTGTCTACCTGGACAACATTCATATCATACAAAGGTCTAATTCACGGAATGAAAAATGATCCGCATAACAGTTTAGGTTTCGGATAAGGAGCTGAACATATTATAAGTGTTTTTATTTTGTTAAATTATTTCTAAGCACATGTGTAAATACAGAGGTAACATTGTGCTGTGCTACAGAAATAAACACTGTGCTGAGTTAATACAAACAAGCCTCTGATTTACAGGTGTTTGGTTTTTGTAGGGCAATAACTTACATGCTATTTCTTAGTTATATGTTCTTCTCAGAATGCCCACTCCTATTCTCTTTTCTGTCATCGTATCTAATTTTACTTAGTGTGTCATCAACTCTTGTACTGTGTGTTAAATTTGTTAACCAGTTAAAAAATGTAAACAGTTATAATATTATCATGTTACATTTTTTTGATTTTTAAATTTAACAAAACGTTAAGTGTCTTTGTGTGTGAGTTTCAAATTGTTGTTTAAATCCTATTTGTGATAGTGGAAGTAAAAGACAAACTTTGACTACTGAACTAAATAAAGCTACAGTATGAACTAGAAAAATATACATTATTGATTTGTTTTGCGTGTATAGGTAACATGATTACATTTGTATGAATTTAGTTAAAATAAAGTGTTACTTCTGTTCTGTTAATTTTCTTCATTCTTCATCTTTGGCATATTAATAGTGAGTACTCAATTATTTTTCCTATGTAAAAAATTAAAATGTATTTTATAAGCCTCTATTGTATTGTATATGCTGATTTGTACAGCAGTCTGTTCAGATAACAGTCATAGTTCTGGAACAAATTATGACCATTAACCATGGGGTACCACTGTAGTTCACTCACCATCTGATTTGTCATCTTTCAAGTGCCAATAACTGGTTTTAAGGGCATGTGTTTTATATAAATCAATTTTTATCATACAATTATTTAGCTTTGACAATTTTTATGTAAAAAAACATGAAATACAATAGCCAACGGTTTAAGAGACTTAGTTAAGGGTCAATGTACTCTCAGACTGCCAAATGTACCAGGCCAGTTTAATACTTTAGATGTGGGCAGGTTCGAATCCAATACCAAGTGATGGTTTTTTGCAACTCTCATAGAGTTCACTTGTCAATAGTTGAACCCACCATACATTAATACTGGATTGAAGCTGATGGGAATAAATGAATTCTTTATAAACTGATTATACAATACCAACAAGTTTTGTTTTACTATAAACTGTGTTGTGTTCAGTTGAAAATAATTTTTTCCATTAAATAGGTCTACTGAACGTAAAATAAGTCAAATAACCCATTATAATATTGACAGGGTTAATGAATTTTAAAAATTTATCAAAATTTGAGAAACAATAATTAATTTGTAGTTAAATCAGGAATTTGGTATTGATTTATCTTGGTTGAGAAGTCTGTAAGTCTTCTTCACAGATTATGGTTGCCACCAAGCAGGTGCAAGTTATGCTTGCTAAATTATTTTTTTATTATATTCTAATAAATTATATACAATACTATAGTAAAGATGCCTCAACAAGAAGTTTCTAGTATACCATAAATGAAGAATAAAACAATCTTAGTGGTACGCTTGTCTTAAGATTTTCTTTATGACAATCAGACTAATGAAGAAGAGGGATTAGTGTTAACTTAAAGCGTAAAGCTTACAGCATTTACTGCAGTCTTAAACTTACAACCTTAAGGTGTGCAAGTTCAGCGATGCAGCAGAATGTGTTTTAGCTAACTCTCAATTGTCTTAAGAGTGAATAATAAGTAAATTAAAACAATATGCACAAATGTAGTGACACACACACACACACACACACACACACACACACACACACACACACACACACCAGTTTTACAATATTCAACTTGATTACTTATTTGCTTACATTTTAAAACAATTCAATAACAAATTTATGTATCTAAACAATTAAAAATACCCACAATAAATTGAATTTCAGAAATACTGTTTCCATAGTTTTTTTTATTTAAACTATTTTTGAATAGTAACCAAAACTCTACTAAATTATGTTTTTGTTCATTTATTCCCAAGTTGACTAAATCATTTTGCAGTAGGCTAAACTGGTGAAATAGTACAAAATTGTGTGCCAAATTTAGCATGTATCTAAATGCAATTGGTAGTTAAGTGAAATAAATATGGATGCATATGATTTGCTTATTTAATTAAATGCTATTTAAAATGTTTACCAAAAAGAAAATGTTAGTTACAAATATTAAATTTGGTTCACACCAAAAAATGAACTGCAGTGGTTGCATTTAGAATGGTCTGCCTGTTATAATGATTGGACAGGATGGGGTCGACTTAACTAACTGAGGTAACAGTAAGTACAATGAGGTAGTGACCAGTTAGACTCATCTAACAACTAATAATTAGATTGACAATCAACTCTAATAAATTCTGTGAACAAGATTTTAGTTGAAGATCTTACAGAGGTTGAAGCAAACAGCTTAGAAGCTATAAAAATACCTAGAACACAAATTTAGTAACACAAACAATGTTAATCATGTCGACTATTGCCTCGCTATGTTAGAATGCAATACTCAAATTTCAATGGAGGATTATGGCGACTGCACTTATCCAAAAACATTATTAGCAACACTTGTTGTGTGAAATAGTGGCCCAAATTTCAGACAGTGAGAACTTTGATGATTGCAATGCAGTCTAAAATGGGAGTGTAATTTTGCCCCACTGGGAACGCAGTGTGTCAGGTGTTGCAGAGTTCAACATTAACTGGTTACAAGTTGTAAGCCTTCTGGATATCATAGAAGGATGTTATTTCCATTCACGACTTCGAACTTTGGTTAGTTGATCAAACAGTTGCGTTGGAACAGCTTCAGACCACTCCATCTGTTCTATTTTTGGGTCTAAAATTCAACAAAAGACTACATTGGAATGTTTATGGACATGATTTAAAGTTACGTGCAACAAAATTGTTGATATTTTGAGGGTTCTTAATGACTCTCGATGGTGTGCTGATAGGACCTTTATGCTGATATTTTATCATGTATTAATTCATTCTCGAATTGAACTCTAATGAGTCTAATTTACCAATGAATCAAATGAAGTGCATGTACCACAGAAAAAAGCATATTCACTTATTGGTTAATCAACTTGAAACTTTAAAACAGTATTTTAATAATAATAAATTTTAGAATCTGATTTTATGAAATATTATAATAAAGAATGTTTAAGGATTGGATGAGGTTTTAAGTTTTTGTTTATAATTATTAATTACATAACCACCTTGGCTTGGCTGACTTCATTGTCCATATTTTTGCGCAACCAATCAATCGCATCAGTAGTGTGAACTTCGTTGATCATCTTGCGTAATACACTTTCCTCCAACACCTGCTCATCAACAAGCTTGCCAAACTTGCGCACTTTGGTCTCCACAATCGATGTCTTCAGCTTGCCCACTTTAGCTTCCAATAGTCTATATTCATAATCTAGCCTTTGTCGGTACTTCTTGAGGTATCTAAACACAGATTAATAATCCTTAAATTTTTACAGTCTGTATTTACAGTTGTGATCTACCAAACTTACTACGCTTACTTACTTAAACTTCATTTTCTCTAGTCGCATCTCTTCTTCCAGCTCGTACACACGTCCCTGCAGTTTGCTGAGCACCTCATTTGAGAACAACACCGTCTCCTGCAGGACACCCTGGATGCCTCCCATGGACAAATGTTGCATCTGGCTCAACTCCAAAACAATCAAACCGTCCACGTTGTTCAACTTCTTTTGCTTCTCTCTCTATCGATAACAAAGTATTGTCATACTTCAATAAACTTTTAACTCTCTCATATGAGCAGGAGTTGCTATGTTCATTTCACTTTATGTACATTGAAAATTCATTTTGGTTTTACAAAAAAAAACTGCTACCATCTTTTATTTGGTACATACAATGATTTTGGTTCTATTCGGTGTCACACTTGTTTTTAAGCAACCATCCAGCAAAAGTCAGACAACAGATTGCATACTGCAGAAATACAGTTATGATTCACCATCATAGTTACAGTTAAAATTTGCATAAATTAAAATTTTCAACTTTCAAATCACACTGAAAATATGAAACAGAACCCTGATTGACATTATGTTTTGCTTTGGCCACCATTTTTCAACAGTTTAACGGATTTTTCTGGTTAACAAATTTGCCCAAGTTATTACCAAAATCAGTTGCTAGGTTTGAATCAAATTGGACCAAAATTGCGAACATTAGGGCCTTAATATATTCACACACACACACACACACACACACACACACACACACACACATATATATATATATATATATATATATATATATATATATATATGCAAAATTTTAATGATCAATCAAATAGTAAAGTATAGGTCAGGGGATCCATGGTCATTTCAAGATACCAGGGTTGTATGTCCTACTACCATGATGACAACTTCAACAGCTCCATTGTCCAATGGAAATTCATTAAATTTTAATTAAAAGAAGTGTCACCAAGGCTTTTTAACATTGAAATTGTATTTACTGAATACAGTGGAACTTCAATTAATAGTCACTCTTTTAATCGGCAGTTTTTGTTAACTGTTAGTCCATTGCAGTAAATAAATACTAGTGTACTGTTAATTCTTTTATACATAGCTCTTACAAAAATAATAAAAGTAACGATTAATAAAAATGTAAACAACGATTATTAGTACATACAATACTTACTGCTCCCAATAGTTACAGTAACCAGATTGCAGTGAAAAATAATTTTCGCTTTACTGCCAAATAGCATAGGAGCCAAAATGGTGTACATTTTTGTTTTATTGATGAGTCAAATATAAACTATAAACAAAGTTGTTCATGTTGTCAGTTGGCAGTTGTGGTTCATAAATACAGTGATTGTATTATTTGTTGCACAGTGAGTAGTGGCTTTTCTGTTTCAGTACATGACTAAGACATTCGATTAGAAGAATGTAATTGTGTTGTTATATTTTATTTTATTGCAGTATGTATATACAGCTGATAAGCACACATTTAAAAAAAATCTTTTGTTGCAATGAATAGGGCAGATTGTTGCATCCCCTTAAGTTTTCTGTTATTCGTCTATTCAAGTAATCATCATGGTCTTATCCCGACCCTGATAGTTAATCAAAGTTTTACGATAATAAGAAAGTGGATTTTTATTAACGATGAGATAAAACAATGTGAATACCAAACAGGATTATTTCTTAAATATTAACAATCAAGAAAACAACCCGTAACAGTCCTACCAACCTGTAATATTTTTAGCTCCAATACATTTTTCTTCAGAACTGAATCTAGCTTTATCAGGATTTTATTATTTGTTTCATTTTCTTTTTCCATTGCTTCTATGGCACGTTTTAATTCCATAATGGACTCTTCCATTGAATATCTATATAGAAAAGTCATTTGGTTGAATAACTTAGTAGAATATTGATAAACAGCTGAACGAATCAATATTTTCTTTGAATGAAATAAAACAATGTAACAAATATCTTAAAACATAAAATATACAATCGATTTATGACTTCAAAATACAACTTTATCAGAAATAAAAACGACCATATATATTCAACTTTACAGGTTTATGAATTATTTAGACAAATCAAATACCTATCCCTTAGCTACTTTCACTGGTTCTCAGCATCCCTCCGTTTTCACCAGGCTCTATTTGGGTTATTTTTAATTTAGTCAATATTAATGAAATATTATTTCTAAAGAAAGTTTCTATCCAAATATTAATTTTTAACATTTATAATTACAGAATAACTTCTTTAAGTACTATCCAAATCTAATTACTAAAACTATTTACACATGAAATTTGTGTAATTGCTCAGCAGGTTTACACAATGATCAGTTTAACCAAACAGACATGGTTAATGGCTTCATAAACATAAACGTACTATAAAATTGTGCTGTGCTACAGAAATAAACACTGTGCTCAGTGATTGATGGGTGTTTGGTTTTTGTAGGGCAATAACTTGCACAACATTTTTTAATTATCTGTTCTTTAAATGGGTCCTAAAAGAAGTGCCTGTGGTAGTGGAAGTAAAAGACAAACTTTGACTATTAAAAAAAAAAAAGCTACAGTATGAACTAAAAAAATATACAGTATTGATTTGTCCTGCATGTATATATGTGACATAATTACATTTGTATGGATTTAGTTAAAATGAAGTGTGACTTCTGTTCTATGAATTTTCTTCATTCTTCATCTTTGACATATTAATAGTGAGTATTCAATATTTTTTTCCTATGTAAGAAATTGAAATGTTTTCCACAAGTTTTTATTGTAAATGCTGACTCGCACAGCAGTCTACTTCTGGAATGAATTAAGACTGTTAATCGGGGTACCACTGTAGACCACTGGCATAACGATAGTCATGCAGTCTGAGTCATGTGGTTGGTCTGTTCATTGTATGTCGGTATTTTTTAGGAAACAGAGTTTGGTATTTTATAAAAAAAATATGAATTGCATTATATATATATATATATATTATATATATATATATATATATATATATATATATATATATATATATATATATATATATATATATATATATATATATATATATATATATATATATATATATATTATATATATATATATATATATATATATATATATATATATATATATATATATATATATATATATATGTAATGCACAGCCTCAGAATCTTCTTTCAACGATAGATAATGCATCACAAACATTTAGAGCAAGACATTCAGTAAGCTGTCTAATCATGAAACTTTGCCTACTTCAAACCTACCCTTTTCAGAACTGAACTTTTTGCTAATCATGTATTTCCAAAAATGACATTAAAATAACATTCTATTGTGTTAAATGGAAGGATTTTCTTTGTCATTTCGTGACACTTCATTCTGTAGGCCTTTTAATATTTCTAAACCCAATTTAAATATAGAACTGTACATTCAGCACTGTTATTAGCCACATTTATATTTATGTTTGCAAATCGAAACCATCTTCAGTTAAAATTACTTCGTATTATTGAAGTTAGCAGTACAATTCCAAGAATGTTATATTTAATTATTTAATATTTTATTTTTGCAAAGTGATTAATTGCTTTGTTGAATATGTTTATGTTCACTAAAACCAATAGAACATACTTCTTGTCTCTCATCGAGATAGTGTTATCAAATACATTTTGGTCGCATCCTGTAGGACAAACATTCTCATCCAGTCTGATAGGTATAAAATCGTCATCTTCCTCCTCGTCTACTTCATCATCATCATCATCATCGTCTGTTGTAGACGATTCAGAGTCTGTAATCATCAGAAGTAATGATATCAGTAAAATAATTGTCAAGTTTTTAACAGGGATGAACACTGTAAGCTCTTAGCTAGTATTACATATTAAGGCCTGGACTGGAATCTGAATCTGACAGAACGGATCTCTTGTCTCTGGTTGGGTCTACTTTCAACAGGTGGATAAGTAAGCAACACCCGGCTTATTATGAGTATGGGACAACCTTCATGGACATTCCTAAAGCAAATGTCTCTTAAGAAAAGAGCACAATTCAAGACAACCATTTGGCTCAATACATGGCACTGTAGTCTGAGGGTGCACACGAACAGGATAGGAATGTACCACACAGGAGTTGTGTATAGATTGTGCAGGGAAGAAGAAGAAACTGAAGGCCACATAATTTAAGATTGAGGCTATTATCAGCAGAAGGCTAAGGGAATTTTGTGGATGGAAACACTATGGAAGTGACAACGAACTGAAAGAGAGTGTTAGTGAGTGGTTCAACAACTTGGCAGCAACTGATTATACAGAAGGCACAATAAAGCTGGTGAAACGCTATGACAAATGTTTAAATTTGAAAGATGACTATGTAGAAAAATAGCTAAGGTATAAAATGTGTTGTAAAATAAATTTTGTTCACAATCTTAATAAAAAATGTCTACAGAAAAAAAATGTTCCTTACTTTTTGAACAACTCTCGTAAATTATGTTTTAAAACTATTTTTTTTATGGAGAATGTTAAAAATTCATTAGGAGATTGGTTTTATTGTAGCAAATGGAAAAAGGTTTTTCTGTCTTGAACGCATTTTGATATAACTTTCACTGTAACAACAACTGTTTTACATCAGTTAGTCTACTTCAGCAAGAAGTGACTGTCATAACCAAATATATTAGGTTTTCTTCAAAACAATTAGCCTATTTGTATTTGTGAGTGGAACAACAGCTTATAAGAAGAATGTATAAATACATTTAAAAATACACAATTTCACAGTTAATTAATGAAGTTTCTGTGAAAAGCATCGCTTACCTGATTCAGAAAACGAACTGGACCTTTGAACCTTCCTTTTCTTTTTGAATATCCTGGAAAGGAAAGTGATAAATTTATTGCCCGATACCATGTCACTGAAGTCTTTTTGCAATGTTGCTACCATTTCTTCCCACATAAATACCTCTCCATATTTCGAATCAATCTGTATCTGAGTCGAATGTATCTACAGACAAAAATGTTTAAACATTTTGTGTGCTCTATTTTTTCCTTTCACTTAAACAAACTTTCTAATTTTTAATGTTAGGTAAAAAAAGTTAAACTCTTACCTGACTTAGTTTCTCATCTTTATCAGCTGTACTTTGAGATATCTTGGCAAAAATGGCATCTTCTAGTGCAGAGTAACTCTCGATAATGATAAATTCTTGGTATGAAGTGAAATAATGCTGTTCCAAATATTTGAGTGTGATCGCTACTTGGAACCTTTCAATACATAAATCCTCAATACTTTGGTCAAACTGCTCGATGCAAGATTTCAAGTCCCGAAAAATTTTATCTTGTTCATAAAGTAGCCTAGAAAAAATAACAAATAAGATCAGGATTGTTAAAAATTGATTTGCTGATTTTTCCACGATTGGAAAAATTTATAAGCTTTTGTATAAAGTTAAAACAGTATCAAGTCAGTACCCGTATTTTATATTTTATACTTTCATGTATAAATCATGGAAGGTTAGTAAAATTTTAAATGGAAGGAACTATTTTATCATCTTAAACAAAAATGAAAAAGGAATTAAAAAGGTCTAATTTGGAAAAAACAATTACAAAATGAACCCTTTTTTAAAACAGGTTTATTGCTTGCTTAAACTTGTTTTGTGCTTGAAAACAGCTTTAAATCGTGTTCTCTCCTTAAACACAACATAACTGTTACATTTTCTACTGACTGATCAATTTTAATAGGACTTTGTGTTGTTAAATACAGGCAGGTGTCTCTCAGTCTTCCTGTATCGAAGCAGAAATAAATCTTCGAATCAGTAAGTCATTCTACATCGTCCAAACATCATTATAAAAGTTTTTGAGTATATTAACTTTTTAAATTTGTAACAATTTAAAAATATATACTTTTTAGCTCAATATTGAAGAAGGGAAACACTGAGAACGATTGACAATAAATATCTGAAACATGTCAAAATTTGTACTGATGGATATAAATTTATATTTGACCTAAATGAGAGTAGATCAGGAGCTGGTTATTTTATTCAAAAGATTAGTGTAAGATATTATGTTCCAACTAACTTAAAGTCAAATATATATGTAAAGTTGTTAGTAAGTTAATAGCAGCATGGAGGAAGGTAAAGTATGTATGTTAACAGATTCAAAGGCTGCTTTTCAAGTGCAACCTCAAACTCAACTGCATCATTATTCATTCAGAATCATAGAACTGAAAACCTTACTGAAGCTACTAAAAAACAAAAACTATAATGTGGTTTCTGAACTGGAGCCCAACCCACTGTGGCATATCCAAGAATGAAATAGCTGATGAAGGTGCAAAAATATTTGGAATATAATATGGCCAAAGCAGGCTCTCTAATACTTTGTATCCAGATGCAAAAAAACTCTGCACTGCCTGTAATCAACGGGAAGTGGATGAATAGATGAAGGGATGATGTCAAGGGCAGACAAAACAGTTAAAGCAAAACAACAGAATCAGTCATGTACAAAAGCTACCTTTGCTCAAGAGTAAAAATCAGCCATGTGCACTGGCTACATTTGCTCAAGAGCAAAAATCAGTCATATGCAAAAGCTACCTTTGCTCAAGACCAAGAATCAGTCATGTGCAAAAGCTATCTTTCCTGAAGAACAAGTAGTGGTATGCAAAAGCTGCCTTTGGTCAAGAGCAAAAGTTAGTCATATGCAAAAGCTTTCTTTTCTCAAGAGCCAGAATCAGTCATGTGCACAAGCTATCTTTGCTCAAGAGTAAGAATTAGTCATATGTACAAGCCATTTTTGCTTAAAGAGTGAGAATCAGTCATGTGTACAAGCTACCTTTGCTTAAGAACGAGAATCAGTCACATTAATACAACAACATCTACATCACTTTAAGGAGTATGTTACACCAAAGGGGAGTGGACACAGAATTCAACGGACATCAGGTTATCTGTGTTAATTAAAGTTGGAATCCTGTGCTAAGAAATAAGTCAAATTTAAAAAGATTCATTTGCTATTAATTTTAAATTTATAAATATTATAATAATATTACACTTATTATAATTGTTATAATAATTGTAATATTATAATTAGCAATTTATAATATTATATTTACTATAAACCTAGAACTACATGTTTTGTTCCAGGCTCAATCAACGGAGAGTTGATGGTGGGTTTTACATTGTCAGGAGTAAATGATTAACATTTTATAGTGAAAAACGTAAACTTAACAAGTATAAAGGAACACATTTTATTATTATATTTCAATTATTTAATAAAGTTTTATTTTACACACTGTCCTGACATGATCAACTACATGTATAGCTTTACTTGCCTCATCATGCGTTTACTTTTCATTTCAAATTCCCATGGTGTGTCCAAATTATCATCTTTCGACCATTCTTTTAAAGTGGAAATATCAAATGCAGAACTGAACCTTATGCTTTGATTAGTGTCCAGGCTTACCGGATGATCTTTGTCCACATTCAGTATGAAAAATTCACCATCATATGGTTTTTCAATGGGGATGAAAAATTCATGTTTTTCTTGTTTTGAGAGCTGCAACCAAACGATAATAGTTTCAACCTTTCATGGAGAATAAGTCACAAAATAGTGACAGGCTCATTCCTGACGTGCAACAAACATTGACAGCAAGATGGTTAAGCTTTTCAAGTACTTTCAATTTAATTTTATTATTATTTTATTATTATTATTTCATTTTTATGTATACACTATGAACAATGCACAGCATTGTTTTTTTATAACAATTTTATAAGAGAAAATTGATTGAGAAATTGGTAGTCTTCAGGCTACTGTAACTTTTTTTAATTCGTTAATCTGACTGGAAAAAATCCTGAAACATCCAATTAAACAAGATAGATGTCATGAGACAGAATCAGGTAAACAAACATTTTATTTTAATAAATCTCTGACCTGGATAATAGAAGTGAATTTAAAGTGTACCTGTATTTTATCACATCTGCTTTAGTCTAGGACATTAAATTGCGAGTTTAATAAAAAAAAAAAAAAAAAAACTTCTTTATATTTTGATTATCTTACTTTGAATACGTCTTCAGGAAAGTGATGGTATACATTCATCTCGTCCAGTCGAGGTAGCTCTTTCTTGTGTTCGACAGCCAACTCACTCTGGATTATCCTGAGGTCGTGCAGCATCTGTTTTATATATTTCACCAGTGATATTTTCTTTATCCTCAAACCAAGCACTTTCTTATTGAAATTGTTTTTTGTATCAAATATCTGCAATGACAGTTCGCGTATATTAAAAAATAAATTACTGGAAAGAACAAGACATTCACAAGCGATTACTTTGAATATACTCTGTGAAAAAATAATTTCACAATTGTTTTACAGTACTTCATATTACATAAACAAAATGTGTAACAGATAGTACCAACTGACATTTTAAAAAGAGGTTACATTTTTAAATGTACAGTAATGAATTTACTTGTAGCAATGATGTGATGTTTAGGGCATAATAATGCGCACATAATACATTATACCGGAATACAAAACTTTGAAACTAACTGTAGCCATTCACAAAAAATAGAACTGAATACAGAAAATAAGGAAATCTTATTTATAGTTCATAGTAGTAAAACAAGTTATTTATTGTTTATAGTTTAATAAACGCATAAATAAAATGTGTAACATAGAATCCCAACCAACATTTTACATATTAAAAAGAGGTTATGTTTTTAAATGTACAGTAATAGATTTTCCCTTAGAACTAAATGTGATGTTTAGGGGATAACATAATATGTTATACTGGAATTCAAACTTTGGACACTAACTGTAGCCATTCACAAAAAATAGAACTAAGGACAGAAAACAAGAAAACTTATTTTAGTTTTAATTCTTTAATTTGAAACAAAACATCAACTTTTTCAATATATGAAATGAAAAGACAGTGGTCAGTCTGTTGCTTTATTTAACCGTGCATTTCAAAGTTATAGGTTCAAGACTTGCACAGATTGAAGGGGTTAAACTAGCAAGGTGATAACTGCCGTAAGCTTCACTGTATCTACAAATGCTGATCTCTTGTCCTCATTTGTTTAACTGCCATAAAGTATGGTGTTAAGAAAATATTTACATTTAGTGAAACTTTGATAAACCATCAGGATTGGGACCTGGTTAATCAAAGAGACAGATAACAGATGATGATGTAAACACAACTAGCATGGCGGGCAGTGTTACCAGTCACAACTGCAACTGACAACATTAATGATAGTTTATGAATGATAATTTTGATGGGCCAAAACTGAGACTCATCAGTAAAAAAATATTCTCATTCTGGTATCTGCACCAATTAACAATAAAGCTTAAATTATTTTTCATGACAATCTGGCAACTGTATGTAAATGGTACAGTATACGAGTTGCTACCCAAAAGTTCCAGGAATTTGAATGAAATATGGGAACAAATTATAGCAAAAAGTCTCTCTGTGAGGGTTATTACGAGACATATTCTGTTAACAAGCCATGCAGTGTCACTATGGAGATATGCACAGCTGACCACAAACCGTTTGTTGATAGTACCGTTTTAAATACTATGATCTCCGTGATAGCACCAGCCAAAGAGCAAAGAATTTGAATTAAATTTTGGTTGTAAACTGAACAAAATTGTTATGAAAACCTATCAAATGTTGGTTCAAGCATTTAAGCAAAATTTTGGAAATGAAATTTAAGCAAATAATGGATTTTTGAATGGTTCAAATATTTTAAAAAGGGCTGTGAGTTTGTTGAAGACCAACTATGGTAGGCTATTAACCAGCATCACTTCAGAAAGCATTGCTAGAGTTTGGGAAATCATCCATCAGAACAGAACACAAACCGTTGTACTGAGCTCCAATGGGCAATTGCAGCGGATTCAAACTTCTTGTCTAAGGTAATACAGGTGATGAAAACTGGCTTCATGGTTATGATCTGGAAACCAAACAGCAATCGACACAGTGGAAGATGCCAAGACCGAAAAATAAATACTTTGTCCATCAGGTTTGCAGTAATGTGAAATCAATGCTGATAATTTCTTCCAACATTTGTGGGATTGTCTACCAGGAATTCCTCCCATCTGATCAAACCGTCAACAGTTTCTACTAACTCAGTGTTTTGAGGCAATGAAGGGAGAATGTGTGGTATAAAAGGCTGGAGTTGTGGAGAAGCAGACTGGTTTGTGCACAACAATGCACCTTCTGACACTGCGATCTCGGTGAGGCAGTATTTGGCTAAAAACCAGATGCCACTTGTACTCCATTCGCTGTACTTCATTGTGACTTACTCATCTTTCCAAAGGTGAAAATCAAGCTGAAGGGATGTCGATTCGATATCACATAAGAAATTTAAGAGGAATTGCAAATCGTTCTAAGGGAGCTTACTACAACCAACTTTGAGCAGTGCTGGCACCCTGACAGCATTTATGCAGTAAACCTGTATAGATGAAAACGGTGAATATTTTGAAGGAGAAAATTAAATTTTTGATTGAAAGCTAGTTCGCTCTCATGAGTAAGTCACAATGAAGTACAGCGAATGGAGTACAAGTGGCATCTGGTTTTTAGCCAAATACTGCCTCACCGAGATCGTAGTGTCAGAAGGTGCATTGTTGTACACAAACCAGTCTGCTTCTCCACAACTCCAGCCTTTTATACCACACATCCTTTTACACTGATCCTTTGTTCTAATTAGTGTAACTTGTATACAGTATAGACATCAAGAAAAAAATGTTTTTTTTTATAAAAGAAATACCTATTCATAATATAGTAAGTATTTCCATTTCATAATTTTTTATCATTCGTTCATATTAATATGCATCATAAAATATATGCAATAGTTGGGGAATGTTACTTTATTTTTTCTTCTTATCCATTCATTCAATTAACTGTCATAGTCCAGGTACTGACCCTGATGGTTTATCAAAGTTATACTTATACTGTAATACAATATCCATCAGTAGATCAAACGACAAGATATTACACAAAACCAATTTACTCACCTCACGGTGTATCGTCAACAATTCTATGTATTTGTGAAACGTATCGACACGTAAGTATTCTGGGCACTGATAGTCATCATCAGTTTTCAACTTAAAATCACCGATTGTTTCTTCTGCAAGTTTATACGCTTTCACATCTTCAGGATCATTTACGTTTATGTCTGGTTTCCTGTCGTTGAAAACTTGCCACTGAATAACAATATAACATATAGTAAATTTAATTTCTAAACCTTACAGCTGTTGCTAATCAATAATATAAAGTTCTAAGTATGTTATTGCTATAAGTAAGTACTGCCATGGGATTTAAACTTGTGTAGTAGAATCTGAACGACTTAAACATAACCTACTGCCAGCTCAACTATTTTTTTCTCAATACTATAAAATCAAAACATTTAAATTAGATCAGGAGAAACTGAAATAAGAAAAACACTAATAAACAATTACAAATTAAAAAAATATATTTTTATCAAATATAAAACGATAATAAAAACTTAATCAAAACTAGAACAGAACCTTGATTAAAAATTGAATTACGAAAGGACACTTTACTTGATACCGGAATTGTCTGTTGTATTAACTATTTGTAAAAATAATTTTAAAGAAATTAAAGTGCAAACACAAAAATAAATCTTCCTACAAAACGAGTTTTATTACTTCCAGAAAAGAAACATTTGTTATTTTAAAATACAAAATGTTTTACAAAACCAATCTGAGCGTAAACAGCTTAGTATTATTGAAGAATCACCTCACCTCTTTCAGCCTTTCTTCATGAGCAATTCGTAATGTCTTCAGCCTGTCTATAAGCCTACGAATTTTGATATTAAACTTGTGCTGTATAGGAAAAAGCCGTTGCAAAAATGTATCCAAATTTGCTAGCCGACCTGTTCCAGAAATTGACAGAAAACTGCCTCGTGCTACATCTGAATATATGTCTGACCTAAAAAATACATGTCATAAATATTAAATAATGTAACATGTAAGAAAATATAAACATGTATGCTATAAATATACCTTTTGTATAATTGGTACCTCATGTTATAATTGCAACAAAAGTCCATTAAGTAGCTTCATTGTTCTGATACAGAAGTAAGGTTTTGAGCAGTAAGATGAGAATGATTATTTTTACAATCTGAAATGAAGTTTGAGAAGTAAAATGAGATTTATTGTTTTTATAAACAGAAATGAGTTTGAAGCATTGAGAAGGGTGGTTATTTTTATAAACAGAAATGAGGTTGGAGAAGATTTTTTGTATAAAACAGGCCAGAAGTAAATCTTAACAAGTTATTTATCACTAAAATAAAATTTATTGAAAATAAAAGAAATATATTTTTTTACAAATCTTTTATAAATTTTTATTTAGAAATTTCACCCAAAACACTTAGACATAAGATATAAGCCTTAAGATACTTTACTACTGCAAACATTTGATTACTTACGACTCCTGCTGTGATATTTTCATCAAGGACAATTGTTCCATTTCTGCTTCAGTAGCAATAAATTCATTACTCAGGCATCTGTGCATAAAAGTCTTCACTTTGTGATCCTTACTGCAAAAAAAAACAAACAATGTAACGGAAAAAATAAGTAAAAAAAAAAATATATATATATATATATATATATGTGTGTGTGTGTGTGTGTGTGTGTGTGTGTGTGTGTGTGTGTGTGTGTGTGTGTCATAGTCAACTGGTACTGCTTGTCTCTGCATTGTGCTGATAAAAAGAACACACTATACAGAGATAACCTTAGTCTCAAATGAATAAAACACAAAAACACTAACTTGCATTTTTGTGTGTGTAAATATGGCGATGGAGATGACATTTGAACACCCAAGCTTTCTAATATGGTACGTCTACTCCAGACGAACTTTTGCTTGCTTCCCAGAACTAACTCTTCACTTTGCTAATATTATGTTTCCTGCCAATTTTTTTTCAAGTATTACATCACTGCCGGTATATTATTCAACAACTCACTGCTGTTTCTGATCTTCTATGAGGGTTTGCTGGACCCACCTTGCACACAATTTCTGATATTCCAACTTTTTAGTAAATATATTATGAATAATATTTATTGCTTTAGTATCCAAATAAGATTGTTTAAACGGCCCTTGAACTTTAAACATAATTAATACAGCTGAGCACCACGTATAGATGTTGTGGCATCTAAAAATTCCTCCAAAATTAAAATCACATTAAATTAAATTAAAACTAAAAATTACCAGAAAAGTATTCAACTACTTTTTTTAGTATTCAAATAAAAATGAACTATTTGGATATATCAATATTTTTCTATTCAAATAGCCCATGACTAGTTTCTCTGCACTATAGTTACATGACTGATGATGACCTTTACCGTACACACTTACAAGTACTGTATATTATAATAATTTTAAAATAAACTCACCTAATTGCATGTACAGTCACGGTCATACTCGAAATGGAATTCAAAAAATACTTTTGCATTTTTTTTAGCCTTAAACGACTTTTCGCTGTTATAAACGCAGTCTGACGTTGTAAAAGTTCATTTTTTCTTTCAATAATGTTTTGAATACAATTTGTAATTCGTAGATCCATTTCAAAAGCCACAGGAGGAAGCTTCTGTGACAATGGCAGCTTGTTGTTCCTAGAATACAATTTTAAAACTGCACATTAAGGTTTTTATTTATTGTTTATTGCAAATATTTTCTTTATACAAATCATAGTACCATAAAGTATACAAAGATTTTTAATCATTAATAAACCACTGCAATATGGTGGGTGAGACAAGAGTAACCGACAGAGTTGTTAGTCGACAAATAAACTGTCAATTAACTGCATGTATGAACAAAACTTAATTGTATTAGAAAAGGTTAAGGTCATCCCAAAAGTATTATCTCCATCATTTCTTAAAATAGAAAGAACAATTTGATTTTAAAACATTGTATGAGGCACATCCAGAAAATAAGTCCCGTTTTGTTCTCCCACCACTACAGCTCTGCTATCGGCGTTCTGCGCTAGTTCTCTGCCTCTTCACTGTCATTATTACGGTTGATTTGTGTAGTGTTTCCAATTTTCTGTGTGCATTTAAGAAATTTCAATTCACAAACCTGCCGACTGTGAGATTCATTCTGTCATTTGGTTTTTGAATGCAAGGAATGTTAAGCTAGCTGAAATTTATTATCAAATTCAAAATGTTTACAATGAAAATGCAATGGAATGATGGGATTGTGGGTTAGGAAGTTTAATAAAGGACAAACCGATATCCATGATGAGGCATGGAGTGGGTGACCTTCTGTTGTCAATGAGGATTTGGTAAAGAAAGTTGATGAAGAAATTTGTGAGAACAGACAGTTCACAATGACAATGCTTTCTGATAAATTTTTGCAAGTTTCATGATCTATTTTGCATAAGACTATTTCAGACTGCTTAGGTTATCACAAGCGCTACAGCACTGAAGAGATTTGCAGGAAGCTTCAACTCATTGCTGGACCCACCTCACACACTCTAATATTCCATCTTTTTAGTAAATACCTCATGAATAGTGGATTCAGAAACTTTAGGGACCAAATGAGATGGTTCAATCAGCACTTGACCTTCATATATAATTGCTTCAATATTCATGATGATCTTGTCACAAAATCGATGGCCTTCTGCTTTCTTCACGATGTCTTTCCAATCATTTTTGACATCAATAATTCCTACACCATGAACGTCAGTCAATTGTTTATGAACTTTTATATTTACTACTCCTTTTGCACTTGAAAAAAAACATATCACTATGTGAATACTGCGCTTGGTGGAAACAGCAGCTGGGATCTTTATTACAAACAGCTGCCAAACCAAGACTGAATAACTTTGCAAGCTACCTGATCACTTGTCTGACAATAGGGGAAATTAGCTGACACAGAAGTGATGCCATAAACCACCAAACAAATTTCTCTCTGGTCCTAGCATTTTACTTTTGGGATGCTCCTGTAATATGGCATCCCAAAAGATACCATCCCACATATGTAATATGATGTCCAAGAGATACCATCCCACATAATAATCACTGTCTCTTCATCGACAAAAAACAATGACAATGCAAGGATGCAATGTTCAAATGTTTATCCTAAGGCCGGACAGCTACCAAATGCGGAGCTAGGCAGACTATGCATAGTGTGGCCACTGAAAGTAAAGCAGAGCCATGCAACGCCACTTAACTCCGCTCAGTGGCCACATTTACATTGAACACTATAAGATTAGGTTTTGAATGCATAGTCCGCTCTGCTCAGCACTAATTTGTAATGAGGTAACAGAAGGAATATTATTACTTCCAGACTTGTGACACTCACCTGGTTAGAATCATTTCAAAACGCTGCTTAAGGCCTTGTATTACATGCAACACCTTTTCTTTTTTCTGATTAGCTAGCTCTAAATGTTTTTTGTCTTCAGCCCTAATCTTCGTCTCCTCTAAGCTCCATTCGGTCGTTCCATCCACATCTTGGAGTGTTTCTATATGCTAAGCATAAAGTAAATCTTGTTAGTTTGAAAAAAAAACATAAATTTTCAAATTAATTTTTATTGCAATCAATATAACTTCTTTATAATGACTGAACACATTGAAAAATATTTTAAAAAAATAATACAGTTTAAGTAAAATTTTTATTTCGAAGAGATTAAATTAGGTAGGCCTACTCTTTCATTTTGAAGTTATAATGTAAATTTTGAGTTATTAAAAAAATGTTTTAAAATGACAAAATATGCCTTCAAGGATATTTCAGAATATCCAATATTTGAATATTTGATCTGGTCTCTACTGCTATTGCACAAAATTTTTTATCAATAATTTTAGATCAGAAAATAATTACATGTTTTCAGAGTGTTTAGTACAACACAAAGTAAATCTACACTATCTCTAAATGCAATAAAGATGAATGTGCCTATAAAATGTTATTTATCTATTTTTAGAAAAGATAATTGTAAACGTTTGATCAAATCACATTTTTTTCATGAAAGCCTGACCATTTCCTTGTGTTGAGTTTTTTTGTTTAGCCAGAGTTACACTATTGAGTTTGAACTTAGTGCTGTCTACATGAACTATGCTCAAATTGTATTTATTTGTCTTCTTTAATAATAATGAATATTTCTTAGTCTACAGTATTGAAGAATTTTACTTTGTTTAAAATGTGACAACAGAGGAGGTGATAGGAAAAGGGCTTCCAATTAAACCTAAAAGCAGAACACTTTCCATATATCAAACCTTGGAGTAAGAAGTACAACCCCTTGTAAGGCTGCCATGATAAGGCTAACAGGAACCATTTTCAAGACTGGAAGGCTATCAACCAAGAGGAACTGTCAGGGATGGACAAAAAACTGCAAATGCCAGTAGGAAGCAAAGTGTATTTGGCTTCCATGACTCTGAGAACTTCTAACAGAATGAGCTAGTCAGTGGACTGATAAAACTCTTTGAGTACATCATTCTACTGAACTAAAATCTAGGAGGCTTAGTTGCACAATAGTTCCTTTGATTGCAGTGCCAGGGGACCACATCAAACCCCAAAAAATCAACATCTAAAGAATCAATCTTCGTCAGATCAATCAACACTTCAGGAGATTAGTCCGTATAATCACCAAAAGTTCAATTTAAATTTAAAACAAATTTATTTATTGCTACAAATAATACTTTGTAGTAAGATATTAAATTAAGTGTTAAGAAAACTAATGATTTAAAATCTAATATATCCAAAATTTGCAAACACTTACAGAGCTAAACCTGAGTGTTAGCGATTTCCTGATAGTTTTCTTTGATTCAGACTTCATATTTAAAATGAAAGAGAAAATATTGCCATCATTACCGCAACAATACAACATAGACTTGTCATGGCTCAGTGCGAAATTATTGATAACTCCGTTGTCGTTATCATGCATAGACAGCTCCCAATAGTGTGACAGATCATAGTGGCACTCTTTATTCACTTGTACAAGTCGTATTTTGCCATTTCCAAAGCCAAGGATCAAGTATTCTGCTGAGGAACTAAACAATGAATACAGTAAATATTAACTCCAAAAAATAAATATGGAACCTAGTTCTTATAATTATTTAACTACTTAATTATTTTAAAGTCTTTACACTTTTTTGGCAATAAAATGAAATGTAGGAATGAATGCTGTTGTTAAAAATGCTACGTAATGATGGAACATTTATGTTTTTATTATTTTTTAGTTGTATCATTTATGTATATAAAAACAATACATAATGTTTTGATATCAACTCTTGTTTTCAGCTGCTTAACAAACACTTTTCGAGTGGTCAAAAGCAGGAAATAAAACTAAGATTACAAGTGACAAGTGATCAGGAAACTATAAGTAATCAAGAAAATAAGAATGAAAAAGGTACACAGTAGCTGACAATTACCACATCAGAACAAGGATGTCTACAACAACTTATAATATATCCTTGTTGTATTGTATAGCATTTATCAGCTCTTGTGTAGCGCTTTTGTTTTTCTTTTCTTGGTACTTAAAGTTTCCTGATCATATGTAAGACTCAGTTATATTTTCTGTTTTTAACCACTCAAGGAATCAGCTTTTTTTAACTTAGGCTTATGTTCTTGTTGCATGTTTAGGTTTTCAGTTAGGCACTTGAAAACAAGAACTGATACATATTTTTGAAATGTCATGCATTGTTTTTATATATACAAATGATGACAAATGTCCAAATAAACAGTAATAATGACATAAATATAGAAATGTCATAGTACAAAAAAATTCTTAATAGGAACTTTATATTTTCAAAATGAGTACAGAAGCGAAGGGCGTTTATGGTAATGAAACAGATTAACACCCACAATACTGGACAAGGCTAAAATATTTCCATACTCCACAAGGGGGTGCATACTATCTGCACCTATTGAGAGGTCCTATTTAGACATCCCTTGCAGTACCCGAGTCTTAACACACACTTATACTAACAACACTACACTTACATCTTTAAAACATTACACTCACACTAACATTTAAGGAGGCGATAATAGCCTCAATGTGCTTTTTGCCATAAAATAACAACAAAGATTATTTTCACAAAATCCTCCAAAAAGCGCGTCTTTTTCACAAGAAGAGTATTTTTTTCAGTTACTTCTGTTTGTTTTAAAGAAAAGAGAAAAAAAAAATTTGCTTTTATCTCTATAAAATCAAAATAAATATAGTACTTCTTTAATCTGGCTCCTCCAGTAGTTTGAAATTATCGACAAGGGCAAATAGGATACAATTACTAACCATTCATTGTGACCTAAGCATTAGGACTGAGCTCAATCTATCGATCTGTATGCATTATTGCATATGAATTTCCATGCCACAATTTTTTTTTTTTGTTATGTAAGGCATCAGTGAAAAATATTCACACACACACACACACACTCACAAATCTATTAATTTTTTCTTTTACTTTTGTTATAATGTAAACCTAACACTAGCCTAATTAAGGTTATGTAAACTATAGGAAAACGAAATGCTACCTCCAATAATTTGAAAAAAATATTTAATATTTTATAAACATAAATAATATATATAGCAAGCATATTTTATGTTACTCTGCTTGAAAAAACATTTTCTAGTTCGATTAAAAAAAAGTAAAAATACTTTTTGTAGATTTCGTCAGGAAATATCATCAAAAACATGACAAATTAGATTTTAATTAAAAGTTGAAAATTATTGGTAAAAATTAGTGATGGTATAAAGTGTCATATCATCTGACCACATATCCTGTCACATATCATGTCAAAATGCTTGACTTATCATGTGCTTTGAACTTTTTAAATGGCAAAAACACCTCACAAAGAATGAAGAGAAAGGTCTGCCGTACAATATTATAAGAAATAACAAAGAAGATTGTATGCCCCAGACATTGATGAGTATGGCTTTGCCTTGAATTGAAACATGTTTATTAAAAGATATGATCAAAAATGAAATCATATTTTCCATCAATTTGTACGGTTAAAAAAAACTTCTTAACCATATAGTTTTTTAATATGTTGTAAAAACACATGATTATAGTATGAACTATAATCATATCAATATGTTAAAATTGTTTTTACTTTTAGCTGAATTTTTGGCCAAAATTTAGTTCAGGCTAATTGATAACCAGTTAGGTTATTGTCTGATCATTTAATTTGAATAAAAACCTTCGTAAAAACCCAGAAGGCTTCATTTTGTTAAGTACAATGTACTGATTATAAATAAAGCTTTCTTTGTGTATGTGATATATTTTATCTGTATTCCAGATCCCAGTCATCCTATGTTAATGTTATAGAAGATTTTATTTCATCAAATGATTACTTAAGATAGTTCAGTATTAGTTTCATCTCAGTAGTTTAAGTTTACAGATTTTCTTCAGGGGAGACACTTGTTGTTGTTAGGGCACTTAGCTTTCATGAATTTTACAGGAAAAGTAATGTTAAATGAAAACAAAAGATGGACGAATCATACAAACTTGAAACACATGACTAGCGTATTATGAACAGTAAGTCAGCACAGGGTTCAGTTATTAAGAACATAGATGCATCAATTTACTTTCATATGTTTAACTTTGGGTTTTTATGTTGTTTTACTTACAACTCCTGAAACGCACAAATCTCGACATCCTCAGCTTCCGCTACTGCCGTACATCGAACAGGACGTGGGACACTAAAATCGTACTCATAGATGAAACCTGCATCGTAGCCAGCAGGCGATACCCAGATTGTATCTTTAGGTGTATACTTGGCAAACAATATGGCTGCTGGTTTTTCTGGATAATAAAGTGGAGGAAGCTGCTCTTCTTCTTCTTCTAGTTCCTCTGTAAAAAGAGATTTACTTGTGAGAAACAACTGCACTATGTATTGGTCAAATGACCAATATAATTGGCTATCTACCTGTACTATATTCAGGGATACAAAAATAACAATAAATTTTAAATATTTAAAACATATTTAGAATACGAAACAATAACTTTACAAGGCACTGATGCTGAGGTGGAACACATTGTTATCCTGTGCAGTAGGCCACAATATTATCGGCAGTATTAACCATTAATGAATGTGTTTGGGAGAATTTGAAGGGAGCTTTTAAAAAGTCTGAACTCACATTTATACAGTTAGTCAAGCAGTGATTAAGTGATTACAGCACTTGCATGTTCAACAATTAAGTCTAAGCTGAACTGGGAGGTTCATGAGAACCTCAATGCTTTGTCCCAGGAAAACCAGATTACTGATGAGGTGGACAGACTGGATGGACTGGGATCTGCATCTGAGTTCATTGCCAACAGGTCTCTGTATCTAACTGGGCCTGCTATTAACAGGTGGATCAATAAGCAACACCAGGAAAGATGGGATTCCATAATAAATGTTTGTTAAAAAAGATATAGCTAAGAAAACATGAAGGGACAGTAGGTATCTTGGGCAGAAGACAACTCAGGAAAAACATGGGCATCATTACAGGACACTGTGGTCTCAGGGGCACAGGAACAAGATAGGGATGTACAACGGAGAACCTATGTGTAGGTTATGCAGAAGGTAGATGAAACTGCAAGCCACATAATCTACGATTGTGAGCCCCTTGCCAGTAGGAGGCTAAGGATGTTTGCCTTACACGACTCTTGAGGTCCTCCAGCAGAATAAGCTAATCAGTAAACTGCTAAGACTTATTGAAGGCAGTCTACTGAACTAAAATTTGTTGAACAATTCAGATTTATTGAACACACAGCACAGCCGGTAATTGGTGAAATTCCATGATATCCAGGAAAATTAGAACATTTATATAATACCACAAAAATTCTATTTTGTTCACCACTGACATATGTTTCACTGAGAGGATTTCTTCATACATAGAGAAGCTAAAAATTATAGTGTGGTTATATACTAGAGCTGATGTTACAACTGGACGGGAGAAGGTAAAGAAAGAAAGGATTGACAATGCAAGAAGATCGGTGAGCAACAGGTTGGGAAAATCCTTAACTTGAATAAGGGTTTAATTTGAGTAATAGGTTAAAAATTAGGTTCAATATATTTCCAAAATTTTTAAATTATTTAGTTTTATTCCTTTTTAAAAAAAAAACTAAATAATTTAGATAGACATTCTTTAGGACTAAAATAATTTAGAGATCCTTTGATGGTAATGCCAGGCCATATACAAAACCCCTTAATCTTAATGACTTTGGAGATCATTGATATTAAAGTTTTCCATCACATTATTTACAAAAGAAAAAAATAATAATTTTCACTGTTTATTTTCTACTAATTATTTTTTGTTGCTAATAGATTTTGTCTAATCTAAGTTTATTTGTATCCAGAATCCAAGTGAAACCCCATTAAATTACACTTACCCAAAAACAGTTCCTCATCGATGTCCAGACCTGGATTTTCAGCTTTTACTTTTGCCAACTCCAATTTTCTCTTCTCTAGGTTCTCTTGTTTGCGTGCTTCAATTTGTTCAACTAGTAACGCTCGCAGTATCTCTGATTTGACGCTGACAAACTGAGAAGTGTTCATTGTCAGGTCCAGTTTATATGAGGCGGCTGCAAACAATGTCTTATGCTGTGGGAGGTCTATTTCCACAAAGTAACCATTGTAACAGCTGATCAGCACTGTTGCATCCTAAAAAAAATTATTTATAAACTAGAGAGAGAGAGAGAGAGAGAGAGAGAGAGAGAGAGAGAGAGAGAGAGAGAGAGAGAGAGAGAGAGAGAGAGAGAGAGAGAGAGAGAGAGAGAGAGAGAGAGAGAGAGAGAGAGAGAGAGAGAGAGAGAGAGAGAGAGAGAGAGAGAGAGAGAGAGAGAGAGAGAGAGAGAGAGAGAGAGAGAGAGAGAGAGAGAGAGAGAGAGAGAGAGAGAGAGAGAGAGAGAGAGAGAGAGAGAGAGAGAGAGAGAGAGAGAGAGAGAGAGAGAGAGAGAGAGAGAGAGAGAGAGAGAGAGAGAGAGAGAGAGAGAGAGAGAGAGAGAGAGAGAGAGAGAGAGAGAGAGAGAGAGAGAGAGAGAGAGAGAGAGAGAGAGAGAGAGAGAGAGAGAGAGAGAGAGAGAGAGAGAGAGAGAGAGAGAGAGAGAGAGAGAGAGAGAGAGAGAGAGAGAGAGAGAGAGAGAGAGAGAGAGAGAGAGAGAGAGAGAGAGAGAGAGAGAGAGAGAGAGAGAGAGAGAGAGAGAGAGAGAGAGAGAGAGAGAGAGAGAGAGAGAGAGAGAGAGAGAGAGAGAGAGAGAGAGAGAGAGAGAGAGAGAGAGAGAGAGAGAGAGAGAGAGAGAGAGAGAGAGAGAGAGAGAGAGAGAGAGAGAGAGAGAGAGAGAGAGAGAGAGAGAGAGAGAGAGAGAGAGAGAGAGAGAGAGAGAGAGAGAGAGAGAGAGAGAGAGAGAGAGAGAGAGAGAGAGAGAGAGAGAGAGAGAGAGAGAGAGAGAGAGAGAGAGAGAGAGAGAGAGAGAGAGAGAGAGAGAGAGAGAGAGAGAGAGAGAGAGAGAGAGAGAGAGAGAGAGAGAGAGAGAGAGAGAGAGAGAGAGAGAGAGAGAGAGAGAGAGAGAGAGAGAGAGAGAGAGAGAGAGAGAGAGAGAGAGAGAGAGAGAGAGAGAGAGAGAGAGAGAGAGAGAGAGAGAGAGAGAGAGAGAGAGAGAGAGAGAGAGAGAGAGAGAGAGAGAGAGAGAGAGAGAGAGAGAGAGAGAGAGAGAGAGAGAGAGAGAGAGAGAGAGAGAGAGAGAGAGAGAGAGAGAGAGAGAGAGAGAGAGAGAGAGAGAGAGAGAGAGAGAGAGAGAGAGAGAGAGAGAGAGAGAGAGAGAGAGAGAGAGAGAGAGAGAGATGAGAGAGAGAGAGAGAGAGAGAGAGAGAGAGAGAGAGAGAGAGAGAGAGAGAGAGAGAGAGAGAGAGAGAGAGAGAGAGATTTGATATGCAACCATTCTGAAATTGTTGAAGGGATTTTTCTGAATAACAAACTTGTCCAAACTATTACCAAAATCAATTTTTTGACAAATGTGAATGTACTGAAACGCACACATACACACTCATGCACGCGCGCACGCACACACACACACACACACACACACACACAGTGTATATACAAGTTATATAGACAATTATTGTAAACTTTGCTAGATTTAGTGTTAGACTTAGCTATATTTAATGCTGACAGTTTAGCTTTTAGCACAGTAAGCATTTTCATGTACCTAGAGAAGAAAGAGCAGGAGCTCAGTGTTAATCGAGGTTTCACTCAGTTCGCATCTCAATGCATATGAGATTTAACTTAAATAATTATAATAAGTTTTAAGTGAATATTAAAGTCTTATTGTAATTAATAAAAAGTTGTTTTTTTTAAAAAAGCGACATCCTCGAAACCATACCATAACTGGCGCAGTCGGTAGAGAAGACGAGGCAAATACCTAATATTTCCTTATCAGACCAGGATGTGACAGACTTTGAAAAAGAATTTATTCTGACAACTGACGCAAGCAATTATGCAGTAGGAGCAATTTTATCGCAAATCAAAAACGGAGCAGACCTACCAGTAGCATACGCCAGCAGAACCCTTAATAAAAGCGAAACCCAATATCCTGCCATTGAAAAAGAACTTCTTGCAATCATTTTTGGAACTAAATACTTCAGACCTTACCTATACGGCAAGAAATTTAAAATTTATACGGATCATAAACCCCTACAGTGGTTATTTTCTGTTAAAGAATCAAATTCCAGGTTACTTAGGTGGAGATTAAAATTAGAGGAGTACGATTATGAGATTAGGTACAAAAAGGAAAATTAAACCGAAATGCCGACGCTTGTCGAGGATACAGCTAAATATCACTGAGCATAATGTGAACAATCAGCGTGCTACGGATGAAGAACTACACAAAACAATAGCCGAGTCGACTAGTTTGTACTTTCCTGAATTGGACGGTAATGAATCAATAATTGCAAATTTTGACGCGAAGAAGAGACACGCCGCAGATCAAGAGGAAATGAACGCAGAAAGCGACCAGACCATCCATTCTAATTATGAAGGGAACACGCAAATAGAAATACCCATCTCAGACGAGCCGGTAAATTTTGGAAAAACCAAATTTTGCTAAGTCTTGTGAAATATCAACCTAAGGACGAAAAATACTAAAGCTATTTGGAACCAGTAAAATAAGATTAATAGTTGAAATATCCGAAAATAACTTAAATAATGACATTGTTAAGTTTGTGAAGGAATATTTGGTACCCAGTGTTAAATATAATATTTATTTTGAAAACGACTTTTATGAAAAATTTGTGACTTGTATAACAAAAAATTTCAAAAATCCAAACTTTGGTTAGTTAAATGTAACACTAAGTTGTTAGATGTGACTAGAGAAGATGAAATTCAGGAAATAATAGAAAATTATCACGTAAGTTAAAATTAATCAACGTGATATACAAGAGACTTATGAACAAATTAAGCTTTAAAATATATTCATTACCAACTAAGTATGATCAGAATTTGTAACAATTACACCAAATGTAAAATACTTGTTAGTATTTAGTTCTGTAGTCTTTGGATTAAGTAACCATTGTAACAGTAGAGTAACAATTAAGTAATAGTTAAGTATCAATTGTAACAATAGAGTTAATTCCAAATACTTTTGCTCATTCTGTAATATCGCATTTACAATTTGACTTTGAGTTATCAATCCTTCAGGGGTAATAAAGCTCAACAATAATACTGTTCTTTACAATAATAAAGAAGCTAGAACACGACAGGATCAACCTAGATACTGTCTCCAGAATTGATTGAATTCACCCATCACACAGCACATCAGTGTTTGGACCATCGCCTTATTGGAGGACTAATAACTTATATATATATATATATATATATATATATATATATATATATATATATACAGTGCAAATTGAAAGGTTCAGAGACTGGGTCTTACTGAAAATTCACTAAAAATATAATACATTCTGTTAATGTTAATATTGTTACTTACAAATTTAGGTTTCCACTCAATATAAGAGACAGGACCAGGAACGTCTACAAACCCGCATGGCTCTAACATTACAAACTGTTTTCTTGCTTGTATCAGGTAGATAAACACTGTGCAGTCTTCTCCTCCAGTTACCAGAATATTACCTCGAGAGTTCACGCTTAACACATTCACTGCACTTTTGTGCGGTTTACTGATCTGGAACATTTTAGGAGAACATCAGTGGCTTGTTTTAACAACAAACTTTGGTTGTTATTACATTTAAGTACCAAAGTGAAAATAATTCTGTTTATCAATAGTGGAGGAAATGTTCAAGCAAAAACAGATGATTTCATAACACAGCTGTTCCTTTGATAACTATTTCAACTGAGGTAATGTTTATTGCCACTGTTTACAATGAATATAAATAATAAATCGTTATTAGTTGTACAGGATGGTGCAGAAAAATGGGAAAATTTGAAGTTGATGTTGGCAGCCCTATAGACATAAAATAAGTAGGGGAAAACACCAAACTGTCGAGTAGTAACAGACATTTAGTTGCAATGAAGCAATAGAAAAGTGCAGGGTGTTTGGTTGTGGTGAGTGAGTATTACCGATATGGTGAAAGGGTGACAGCTACACAAAGTGTTTTGGCACCACTATGAGATCCTGTCCTGTGTTCAAGTTTATTCTTTAGATGCAATGAAAATGTGTGTTCATATCTTTGAAGAAACTGGTTTGGCTTTGAAAAAAAAGCATAGTGGTTGTGTATTGTCTAGTTACTGTATAGTGTGCAGTCATGTTGTGGTGTGATAGACATTTTTTTGAAGATTAAGGGGTCTCCGCTGACAGTGTGATGTCTCAACGTTATGCTAATCTGCTAGAGACATTTTTAGTGTCAAGGTTTCATTCTGTTTCAAATCTTGACATTCAGCAAAACAGGTCTTAACAGAATAGAGCCACCTCATACAGTCTATGGCAGCAGTGAAACGTTTGTTTGGGGATCGTATAATTTCAAAAAATGCTAACATCGCTTGGGCGCCCTAATCTCCAGACTTCTCAGATCATCTGTGACTACTTTTTATAGCAACACCTGAAGCGCATTGTGCGCATTGTGTGCCAGACTAGACTAACAAACCTTGCTCAGTTTAAGACTCCAACAACCTGGAGAACACATTTCACCATGCTGTGCAAAATCTCCAGGATTAGCTTACTGCATTTGTATGGCAAAATGGACTGCACTTAACTGACACAATTTTGATGTCATTAGTGTGATGTGTTCATTCCATGTGATGTGAAATTTCTATGTGTTCTTGTAGAACACATATTGAACATCAAATAAAGTTGTGTAAGATATTTTGATTTTTTCCTAATTATTTCAAATTTTTCTATTTCTCTGTGTCATATTTTATTTTAATTGTTGATAACGGAATATTTATGTGTTCGACTATGAGAAAGACAGACTGAACTGATTATTGTAATTAGTGGTGTTTTAATAATTATCAATATATTTAATATTTCATATTTATTACCAAAATTTCTTCAAAAATTATACAATATAATACAAAATGTGAAGGACCTATACAGGAGGCATAAATGCCCGTACATAGGTTGGTCCTTAAAATTAGTTCTTTACTTATATGTAAATACTTTAAAAAATTGTATCTCTTAGTACTATTATTATAAAATTTAAATTAATGAATATTTAACACTCAAAAATTTTTATATTATGAAATTAATTAACAAAAAAAACACTTATAAAGATTTGTACTTAGGTCACATTAATTTTTTTAAATTGTTGTTTTAACTCTTTTTTTAGAGTTACATTATTTTTTTACATACTTTTTTTTAGATCCATATTTTAAAGTTTTGTAAAGCAATTGGAAGAACATTATAATATTTCTTAGCATAATATGTATAACTTTGACCAATTGTTAAAGATTGTTTCAGTAATCTGACACTTTTGTTGCAAGTATTGAAAGGATTCTGCACAAATTCTTCTTTTAAGTCACTATATTGATACACTACAGATTTTAAGGCAAATACTTGTCTAATATTTAATGGTCTATCAGGATCCTGTTTTTGAATGTCAATAATTTTTAAATTTGCTTTTGAAGTCTATTTAGTCATCATAGATATCTCCCCATCCAATTAAGTCATATACGGCAATGCTATGAAAAAAGCATCTGCAATAACCGATTTTTTGACATGTTATTGAGTCTATAAAAAACATACACTAAGTATTTAGTTTTACTGACAATCTTGTTTATATGAACATGCCACTTAATATTTGAATCATAGACTATTCCAAGATACTTGCAGCTATCTACTCTTTGGAGACGACCATTTATAGAAATACTAATATTATCTTCTGGGATTGAATCTCTATAATTACCAAATGTGATATATACTGTTTGTTGACATTAAGTATTAATTTGTTGAAATATAGCCATGAGTAAACACCATCAAGCTTTGAAGTCATAGTTTCAGCTACTTCTACCCACGATAGCCCACCTATTGGAGCGACAGTATCATCAGCATAGGCTACCAATTCCTCATAAAGAGATAACAGATTATTTATAAATAGAAGAGTCCTAAAATAGATCCTTGAGGGACACCTACATTTGTCACAACTTGTTGGCTTTTAACAGTATATTTAATAATTATATTTTTTATTTTACAGCATTATGGGTGTAACATGGATATAAGGGTTGGCAGTTGAATGCCGCACAAGCCCTATTGTTAGGCTATTTTATACTGTTTTGGTTATCTTTAAGTTTAATTTTTAAGCATTAAGACACATTTAAATTTTTATATGACCACATTCAAATTTTTTAGGGAATTTATTTGACTTTTACACTAAAATTAGGAGACCTATTAAACACTAAATATTGTATTATGTAAGGAAACATTTACTTGTACATGTAGGTCTAATAACAATAATTTTACAAATATACTAAGCATAACATTTTCTACAGGAAATAAGCAACATATTATCCATTTAAATTTAGTAATAAATATATTATTATGAGACAGTTAGTTAACAAATAATAAAATTTAATAAATCTCTTTAATACAACTTTAAATGAATATTATCAGCATTGCCACTGATTCAGTTACTGTTGATTAACTAAAAGAGATCTTTAACGAAAACCATACACATTTCTAGCGTTCACAGTTTTTGATTGTTTAATACCCATGATACTTACTTAAAACTAATTGTAAATATAAATCTCAGTTTTAGATTTGCCGTTTCTAGTTTATTGTTGTTTGTTATATTGTTTAAACTTATTTCCTGCATTCTGAGGTATAAAAAAAACGTTTTTTTTTTTGTGTTTAACGTCTGACTATTGTGCACACTTGGGCTAAAGCAGACGATGGGATGATTTATAGCGTATGAAAATCCAAGCTCTCACCGGGAATCGAACCTGGGTCCTCGGGGTGAAAGCCTAGGCCACTGAGGCAGCTCAAAAAAATAAACAGAGTTTCCTGCTAAACACATCTGTATTTGTCATTTCTGTACAATGCTCACTGTATGACGTCACAGCTGATGTTATAGACAATTTCTACTTATTTATTTACTTATGTATTGTATCACGTTCTCGATGGTGTTATTGAAATATACTTGAGTTGTCTATTTGGAAATAATTAAATTGTAGCAAGTCAGAGAACAAAGAATATTTCTGAAAATAATGACAGTAACTCTAAGAGTTTCAAAATACTTTACCCAAACACAAAGTAATTTTGCTACAAAACAAAATTAATAATTAACCTCATGTTCTATTAGTAACTGAGCATGCTTTTCCAGAATATGCCACAATTCTACTGAATTCAGAATAATTTGCTGTATTAAACTATTAAACAATAAATGAAGGAGCAGTAAGTACCTGTATGATGCTAATGACCGGTTCTATGCCTTCCTTGGTCAACACAAGCACTCTAACTTGTCCATCGGTAAACCCTCCTATTAGTACAGTGCCCGTAGGCGCCACCTGTCAGACAAACACACACCATTCTTAAATTCGACTGTCAAATTTGGCAAAATCTGCAAAGTTATTTTATTTTAAAAGTAATTAATGTTGCTATGTTATAAAATATGATGATGTCGTGGCTCGTAGTTATAAGATTAGGCTCCTGTCTCCAATTGGGGTTCTGGGGGTATCATCCAGCAAAGGACGTTTTGTTGTTCTCAAAATAAATACGTTAAAAAATTCAAGCAAAAAAGAGTTTTTAATCCCCCACTTAAGGCTCATTTTTATACCTCAAAAATCACTAAAAAAGATGTACTTCTCCATAAAACAGTACATGTTCAGTTGCACTGCAAACAAGTAGGCCAGCATATAACAGTGTGGTAAACATTTCCTGATTTATTAAAGAATCAGCTATAGAACCAGCTGGTTATAATATAGCTATTTAACCAGGGTAAATGTTAAAGTTTTATATTGTATTTTAAATCAGCAAACTCGAGCATCAGAATTCAGAAAGACGTTCTCTTTAAATGTATTCTTAAAAAAACGTTTAATATTTTTAAAAAATCAGTGAAGTCTTTTAATGCTTATGACTGATAATATTGCTTGGAGCAAGAACTGTCTAAATAGATTTGCTCATGCACAAGAGCTCTTGGACAGAGTCCAGACTGCCCATATGCCCATAAGAAAGGATGTTGATAGACATTATCACATGGTTCCAGCTATTTACCATATATTCCTTTTACTCTGTATGCAGTAGATCGGGTTCTCTGGCCAACACCCATGACAGAACTTTTTTTAAAATGATTTAGTGAACATTATCAAATATCTAATAAAAGAAACGGTACATCAACGTAATCATGTGCTGTACATATTAAAATTTCAATTCTGGAGATATAAAGAGGATCCTACAAAGACTATATAAAATGTGAAATAAAACCAAGGTACAGTTTATTTTACAGTTATTCATAATTGGATTAAAAGCATACTTGTTTATTCATAATTACACCCCAAGAGGAGCAAACTCTTTAAAGTACAAACAAGGCCAGATTCAGTCATGGGCCCAAAACCAGAGTAGCAAATATGGCTAACAATGGTAACTTAGAAAAACACATATTTACTAGTGACAAAATAAAATATAGAAAATATATCCTTTTCAATGTAATATGATAGATCCGTTGTTGTTCAATGTTTTCATTTGACAGCAAGCATATGAAGTCAGTAAGTACGATTGGTTAAAGCCACAACGCCACTGCCTGGTATGAGACAAGAAAACTCTACTAATTTTTTTAGTAACACTGAATAGGTGCACATTGACCGCGAGAGGTACAACTGCTGGGCGGCAATTGAGCTTACTCAGTGTGTAAGCTTTCGATGGAAAGTAGTGTATTCTTTTCACTTCTACTGAATGATGGTGCTTGTGCATATACCACCACGGCAAAAATCACTCAGTATGTAACCGGCCTAAATTATACTAATTTCCATTGGAAAATTATAAACTGAGTGGCAGAATTTCCAAGCATAAGGTGTGTTGTTAGCAGTCACTGTGCATCCACCCAAGTTCCACTAAATATCTAGGGAATTTTTAAGATAAATAGATGGAAAAGTTATAAAGGAAACATTGAGTTTAAAACCCCAAAATCAAGGGATTTATCAAATCATTACATTGAATATTTATTTCTGTTTTTTTGCCTTATATATGATAACTGTAGTATCTGGATATGCCAGCAGTATGCAGGGGCGACAATTTTGCCTGGACCCATGAGCACAAAAACATGTAAATTTGCCCTCGGTACAAACTTTATAACCATAACCTTTAAAGGCAGCTTCCTTCTTCACATGCTGGTATAGCTTTTGTTAATAAACTTATAGTGAGAAAAATGCTGGGAATAATAAATTTAAAAATAGCCAAAGGCATTTTCACTGTCCATGTCTTTCTACTAAATTCAGTAACCACATATGAGAGGCAACTGCACTATTATATTCTCTTCTTGAACTTACTGATGGAACAGTGTACACTGATAAAAGGGACCTTAGCAGACTTTGGATACCAGGTGACATCCAGATTTAATCTATTTTTAGGTACTTATGTAAGACTCTGTATGAGTGGACATTTAATCTCTATAGCTATTTGTGGAATTTTGATGGCTGGAAATACACTGTCAAAAGCCCCAAAGACCAAAAACACTGAGAAACTGGTAAAAGTGGAGTGGGGTAATGAAAGCAGCATGAAGGTGAAGAAAACTGACGCTGTATCTAACTCATGGAACCCAAAAAGCAGTGAACTACAACAGACTGTCGGGACACTACCCAACCTGCAGTAAAAGATGGGGTTCAACATTTGAAATCATTAAAGCCATTTATTGGGAGCACAAAATAAAAACTGAGAAAAGAGCAGGCAGTAGCAAAAGGTCCTACAACTAAACCTAGAAGCAGAAGACCTCTCAGGGATCAAACCTTGGAGGTGAGAAATGACCCTTATAATGCTGAGATAACCAGGATAAGGGGAACTGTACTTTATGACTGGAGGGCTGTCAGCCAGAAACGTTATACCATGGAGAAACCATGTATACAATATACGGAGATAAGGAAACTGCACATGCTAGAAGTAGGGACCTGCACATGTTTGGTTTCCAGGACCTTGAGCACCTCTAGCAGAATGAGCTAGCCAGTGGACTGCTAAAATTCACCGAGGGTATCACTCTGATGTAATAGAATCCAAGAAGCTCAGATGCACAGTTTGTAGTAATGGCAGTGCCAGGAGTCACCGAATTCCATAACGTTTAAAGAACCAATCAATATAGTGGTCTGCTGACTCCTCCCAAAGCACAAATTCCTTTACTATCTTTCCTTACTCAGATCATTTGCTTCTCCTGTATCACTTTTCCTTTCTCACTAAACATGCCTTTTAAACAGCACTCACATGTAGTGGTAGCCAAGTAAGACATTTCCCACTGGCGCAAAATTGTTTCAGAACGATCAGACTCTTCAACTCTACATCATAAATGTTCAAACAGCCTTCCTCACCCAAAGTTGCCAAATAATACATAATTGGTGAAGTAGCGATGGCGACCACTATTCCTGGGTGACAGGTAAACAAACGTTGTGTGTGTTGTTCTGGGTCAGATGGATTCAATGATACATGGAATATTCCTCCATTTGAATCCTGAAACATAACAACAAAGTTTTAGTAGATGTAATAAGTTATCAACAATTTTGATTGTACAGGGTGTTCAAAAAGTAATACAACCTATGTATGTCAACCTGTAAGTCAGCAATGTTTTCTTTTAAGTTTTTTTAAAAGTTGAATAAAAAACCTATTCACATTTCATTTATAAAATATATTTTGAACAGCTGTTACTGATTTATTTATTTAACAGCTGTTACTGGTTTATTTATTTAACAGCTGTTACTGGTTTATTTATTTAACAGCTGATATTGATCTATTTATTTAAACAGCTGATACTGGTTTATTTCTTTAACAACTGTTTTATTGGTTTATTTAACAGCTGTTACTGGTTTATTTATTTAACAACTTATATTGATCTATTTATTTAAACAGCTGATACTGGTTTATTTCTTTAACAACTGTTTTATTGGTTTATTTAACAGCTGTTACTGGTTTATTTAATTGTTACTTTTACTCCCAGTTTTTACGCTGAACGAAACAACCAATGGTTTACACATTGCATCAGAGGATATTCACTGTCACCCACCCAGTACCTTAGATGTTCCAATTAAATCCAAACTCAGAATGCATTCGCAGAAAAGTATAGTATGGATGCACCATCATGTGGCTGTACGGCAAAAAGACAGGTAATGCAGCAGTTGAACCAAGAAGTAGTTGATCTAAAATGCTAATACCAAAAAAGTTGGTCGACTTCCAAGCTGTATACGTATGACACCTTTGTGGTCAGTCTTAGTCTCTCCATTGGTAGTGTCCTCATGGAATTACACAAGTATTTAAAAATATATCCATACAGAGGTCATGTCCTATGTCGTGCCAACGGAGAAGAGCTCAATGATTGGTTTTGGCTTGACAAAGCATGGTTTCATTTTGATAGATACATAAAATCACAGAATTATCACATGTAGGCTACAAATAATTCTCATCAGCTTCTTGAATGCTGATCCTAACAACATTAGTTTAAGAACATGCCACTTTATTCAGTTGGGAACACAATACAGCCAATTTTTACCAGTTTTTGTAACTAATTCATAGAATACTGTCACTTTCTTATTTTTTCATAAGTTTGTATTATTATTTTTAACACTTTGTATTACACATCTATTATCAATGTGTATTGCTGCCAACCCTAGCATTCCTGCATTGACATGTTCTAGCTTACTTCACTTTAAACACGCATGCGTGCGTGCACACACACACACACACACACACACACACACACACACACACACACACACACACACACACACACACACACACACACACACACACACACACACACACACACATGTGCACTGCGCGCGCACACACACACACACACACACACACACACACACACAATGTTTTGACAATACAAGTGAAGGTGACTTGTTCATGTTTCTGTCCCTGGGTATAGCCATTGTATGAATGAAGTGAACTTTTTCTATCAGCAGTTCCTTTTTCTAAAAAAGTCCTCTATTAAAATCTTTCATTATGTTTTAAAAAACTTTATCATATAAAATTGATTTCAAAGGCCTTTTTTTCAGTAGTCACTATTTTTTTAACTTACTTTCATTTACCTGTGCAAACCAATCGAAATCTTCAAGACTATCATTTTTTTAACAATGGAGCGCAGCTTAGCTGTGCCAATAGAATCTTTCAGTTGGACTTCAAACAGCGGATGCATTTCAATAAACCTGTCATCTTCTGGTGGATCGGCCATTTCTATTGTGCCGTAAGTCCAAATTTTTATCCATCCATCCATTCCTGCAAAGATAAAGTAATTACGAAATTAGAGTATATTAAATTTTATAAAATTATTTTAGATATTGTGTAGTAAGAAAACAGCTCTCTTACTTTAGCTTCAACCATAAGTGAATATTCATATCTGGTTTTGGAGTGCTCTACATTTTTTTTTGCTGTGCCAATGAACGAGCATTTCAATTCTTCAATCATGAAATTTATTCTAACTCTCAAAATTAAATCGTTACACTACACACCTTCAGTTGTGATAAGTCTATCTTTTATTTGTAAGGCAATTACAGATTTTTTACAACAGCTGGCTTAATTTTTAAGTAGTAAACTACTGAAATTACTAATTATTTATTATTATCACATTATTACAAAAAAAAGGACACGAGCTATATTTTTCTATATGGTTTCAAACACATTTTAAACAGATTTCAACCGAAACAGAAATATTTATTTTCTCTCAAGTTATACCCATAGCCCGCCAACTACTCAATGCAGTGGTCCTTTCGATAGATTCACAGGTGGCAATACAAGCAACCATGTAACAGAATACTTGACAACATAAGACAGTAAATAGTTTTACTTCAGTGGGTTCCCCCTCACCATGGGATTAGAAAGTCAATAAAGAAATTTTTCACCTGTTGCTACTGTCCCTGTGTAGTGTGAGGTAAGCTTTCACTCCAAGCCATTCTTTTAAAACCATTTCATAGTATTGTTTTCACCTTTCCCATTCTATATAAAGCCCTATGTTTTATAAAATAAATATGTTATATGCAAATATATTGTAAATCAAATTTATTTATTTAGTTGTGGTATTTATATTATTACAATTGTTAAATTTATTTATTGCCAATTATATGTGGTTGCAAAAATTGTTAACAGCAACCATGGTATTTTAAAAATGAACTAAGAGGAAAATGGCACCTACATTTGAATGTAGCATACTATATAATACATATGAATTAATTACTTTCTAGGGTTACTATTACACTGTGACCTTTGTAGATCTATTGTGCCCCTTTTCTATGGTACCTGAGATGTCTTTTCAGCCCTAATTTTTTCATAAAGTCTAGGATTTATGCCCTTCAGAGGTGCAAATTCTCGTTCTGCTAATTCCCTTTCAATTTTTCTTTCTCTTGACTCTTATTAAAGAGGTTTTGCTTCATTTGGTCAGCTTTTTTTGTGTGGTGAGATCCCACTCATTCTTTTGTACATTCTTATTTATGAGAACACCCACAAGTAGCTAAGGTAATGAGATGTGCCCATATAGAGCCTTGCATTCACAAGTAAGGCTAAGGTACACTTCCTAGTGGTGGGTTACCATATCCCAGGGCTGTGTGTGTGTGTGTGTGTTTTTGTGACACACAAAAAAAGGTGGAAAAAATCTTTTATAGACTACCTGAGGTAGGGTATACACTACCCCAGAGCGTGGGACTCAAATAAGTTCAAACTCAAGTTAAGATATATTGTTACCTACTAAAAAAACCACCAAAAGCATTCCTTTTCTTTAAAGCCCCCATGGAACCGCCGCCAGGCATTACTTCGTGGGAAGGTGGACTGGCTGACCGCCTACTCTTCTAAGGCATTGGCTCAGCTTTCTCAATCCTCAGCCCTCAACCTCTTCATGACCACTGCAGCGAATCCTGCAATAGCCCTCCAGTTGGCCTCTGAAGCCATCATTGTCGCAACCAGTTTTCCGGTGTCATGCTGGCTTACAGATATGTTACAGCTTCATCCTTTCCTCGTCGAATCTCTGACACCAGAAAAACACATGCTCCGCATCTTCCTTCACTGCTGGAAAACAGAGGGGACAAGTCGAGTCTGTCTCCAGTCTGAAATGGAAAAAGTAATCTCAGAAGCAACCATGCCCAGTGAGAATCTGTGTGAGATAGAAATCCACCTCCCCATGATCCCTGTTGCACCAATCCTGGATGTTACGTATGAGTTGGTATGTCCATCGTCCATTTGTTGCTCATTCACTGTTTGATTCATCTCACTGTTGCTGCCATGTCTCCAGGGTCTGATTTCGCTCCTCTGTAATTGCCATTGTATGACTATACTGCGGTTCAGCACTTCGCTTGCACCAGTAGAGCCTCGCTCTTTCATCAGCCATCAGCTCCATTGGGGGTTCGCCCGCCACTACGCATGCTGCATCGTAGGAAACTGTTCGTAACCATTCATGACACACAGCAACACATGACGGTACACCGCATTAACCTTGCATGCATAGTGTGTGTGTCTTGAATAGATGAGTGAAAATATTATGAGCTAGAGATACGGTGAGATTGTTAAGCTCATCACAGCTGCTCACTTTAGCTGTCACTGCTGAAGTATATTGCACACAAAAGAAAGATAATAAATAAACAAAAGTAATATCTTTACTATTCTGAATAGCATGTTTATACCTTTGTAATTTGAATATTTTTGTTTTAAAATCTTTCATTACGTTTGACTCAAAAAATAAAAGCCTTACGGAATTTAAAAATAAACACATTTAAAAAAATCTTGAAGTGATATTTCGAGTGAATAATATTTGATTGAAAAGAAAAACCTACCTACAGTGGTGACCTGATTGGTAACATGGCAGTAGTGTATCTGACTGATGGCACCCACATGACAAGTCCTCTGTGCTCGTTGCCTCACCTCCAGTTTGATGAGCCCGCCTTCCCACAACAATATATTACCCCATTCACTTCCTGACAACACCTACACAATGAATAAATATTAAGAATACTTTTTACAACTACAGCTTAGTTAAAAAAAAATATTTGTTGCACTTTCTTATAATGCAGCAAAAGCAAAATTAAATAAAACATCGACCATATATGTATAATAATAAAGGTAATGTTTGTTTGTGTATATGTGTACATCCAACTCTGTCACGCACAAATCTGAAATTTTTAGAACATGTATAACTTTCTGTAGATGGATAAAAGGTTGGATAACAGTTTGAAGCCAGACTAAAATTTCTAATTCAATTTTTTAAAATAAATATTTAGATGAAAATTACATTTAACATTATCTAACATCACGTTTTACAACAATTAAATGTAAAAACAAAACAGAGAACATTGTAATGTATTATGTCATGCTCATAGATGTTTATTATTTTTTCAAAGATACCGCAGGTACTGCTATTGAAGGTAATGTACATATAGTTTTTATTCAATCATGTTATCATTTATATAAAAAAAACAGCTATCTTAACAAACCATAAAATTTAATGTCATCATATTTAAACAAACCTTCTCATCAGGCATAGCAAATATGCCAAGGATATCGCAAATTTCAGTTTTACCAAAACGTCCAAGCTCGCCTTGCAACTTAAGGCCAGTAAATGTTTGTGCCATTTTCCAAAACTTTATATGACCAAGACCTGAACAGAGGAAACAAAACATCACGATTTCTTAAATAATAATGCAAGATTTTTTTAGAATAATTTTAATTTATATATTTTGCCTACACATATATGACGACTACACATCTACCATTACAGTTATCAAAACACTGTCTTTACATTTCTCTGCTATAACATAAAGGATATGTATTTAATATTGTGCTTGCTTCTTATATTTAAATACATTTGTAAAGATGTATGTATGAGGTGCTACGCAAAAGTTTGGGGATTTCCCCATAAAAATAAAATTGCTTCTCATAACTCCTAGGTTCACCGTATCCTTCAAAATAGTCCCCTATGATGGGTATGGATACAATGATTCCATGCATCCCTGAATGTCTGCAAGTGTAAGTGTTCAAAATGAAATTGCCTAAACAACACAGAAACTGAGTTACACAACCTAGTTCTGCTTACTAACACCTAAGCAACTACTTTAAAAACCCCCAACTTCTTCTCCCGGCTTTGAAACAGCCTCCACCTGCAAAACTTAGTTTACTTCCGTCAACCAATAATCACTTCCGATTGGTTCGCAGTGCCTGTGTACCTCAGGTCTATAGTACTTTAGATTAATACATTTCTGCCCAGACATTACTGCCGGCGCATCACCGTACACAATAGTTTCATTCTATGGTTCCAACCATAATTTTAAGTATAAATACAGGTAGAAGATTGTTGATCGGCAGAACACTGAGGAGGACCATCCACTACAGAACAACTATACGCAGCCTACCAAAACCCTGTTTTCATAACTTCAAAATAAAACTTTCCATTGACAGTTTGACCAGGAAGGATAAATTTCTTGTGGATAACGTCTTTGGTGTAAAAAGAAACATAGACTAAAAAAAGTTTGATATTTTTGCAAATTTGACTTGCTTTTTTGCCGTGGTGACATCTACTGCAATGACTCTTGTTTAATTTCAGGATCGGTTAAAACATTTGGAAAGAAGTTGGGGAGAGAACATCTCTTGTTGAAATTTTCAATTCAGTACAAAAAGCTAAGTGATGATCTTTTTGGTTGCTGCTCATTAGTCTCCGTACAAATTTTTGCAGCACTGCATCTCATGCCCAAATTGTCTGACAAGATGAATTGCATGGACGTATGACATTCCTACAATTGCACAAACATCATGGATTGTTCATCTATGATTTTCAATTAGCCTTGCACTTTTGTGATATTTTCCAGCGTGAACGTTTATCGTCTTTAATGAAAAGTTCATCCATCCTTGAAGCATCTGTACAACAACAAAATTTACTCTGACTCATAGCATTGTCACCAAATGGTTCCATAAGCATGCAATGGGTTTATGAAGCAGTTTTTTTAAGCTTGAAGCACACAAGATGTAAAGATGCAAGTTCTTTGCACCTTAAAATCTATCATTTAAGTTCAAAAATCTTTTACAACATTATAAAAAAGCACAAAAATCAACAACACTGCCTCCCAACATCCCAACTGTTGGCACATTAATTTAAAAAGAGTACTGTTCACCCATTCTACTGGCAGCAGATTAAACCACAAAGAGTTCACACGCAGAATTTAAATTCCCCAAACTTTTGGGTAGCACCTTGCAGTTGTAGGTAAATTTCAAGTGTGTATAAGATATACAACATAGGGCATACGATACTGGCACCAAAACACTACCCTATGGTATTCCTGCTAGAATATTTTTTAATTTTGAATATTCCTCATCTACTTTAGCAGAAAATATCTATCAGCAATATATGATACATGATGAATATGAATGTGAATATGATAAGAAAAATTTAAACATCCTTTTTAACACACAACTATCTCCTCTCCATATTACCAGAAGACACCAACTGTCCAGGGACATATAAAGAAAACTCTGCATTGTATACATCTTGTCCATGGGATTTGGTGCGTAGGATGATATTCGATGTTGCCCAGTTCCAAATGGTGATGAGGAAATCAGGTTCACCGCCCTGTGAGCATAACATCAAGCCATCTGGACTGCAACAAAAGTTTATAATTTCAAAAACACTAAAATTACATTGTGTCCAGTACAGATGACCAGCCAAACTGAAATGGTTCTCTTCCATTTACATTAGTTGTGCTATATTCCAGAACATTAAGTAAATTAAAATAAAGGTTATTTGTTAAATAATAACCATGTGTACGAGGGCATTTTATACCTCGTACAATTACTTCCACAACAAGAAGCGCAAGTCAGGATACTATTTAACTTAAGATACAATGCAGATTAGATAAGAATACAAACCCCAGGCACTGCGATTGTGCAACCAAATCTCGCAAGAACTAGCTCATTTGATGGGAGGCCCTTGAGGTCCTGGAAACCACAAACACCTTAACCTCCTGCAGTTTTCTCTTTCCCGATAACCTACACATGGTTTCTCTGTAGTACGTACTAATCCTGTTCATGTGTACCCTCAGACCACAGTTCCCTGTAATGAGCTCCATCATGCTCTGCCCAAGATATTTACCATCCCTCTAACTCCTCCATGATAAACTTTTCTTAAGAGGTGCCTGCTATGGGAATGCCCATGAAGGTTATACTATCTTGTCTGGTGTCGCTTGTTAATCCACCTATTGATAGCAGACCCAGCCAATGACAGAGAGATCCCTAAAGCCAGCTCAGGTTCGATAAACTCAGATGCAGATCCCAGTTCAGCCAGTTGGTCTGCTTCTCATTACCCTCAATCCTCTTCTTCTCCAAAACCCAATGAAGAGTAAACTGGTTTTTCAAACATAGAGCATTGATGTTTTTCCAACATTCTCAGATGATAACATAGAGATATGATAAGTAGAGAATACATATTCCTATATGTTACACGTTAATGACAACTTGTAATGTTAAAATCAAGAAAGTGGTTCCAAACCATTAATTCCACAAAAAAAATTGCATTTTAATTTTAAGCTTGTCTTAAAAATACCTTGAAAATAGGTACAAAAATAAACAATGACATGTAAAAAATGTCTTGGATTTTGAAAATTCAAATTATCCAGTTTTTAATGCCAATTACGATGGTGAAATCAGATTTTCAAAAACATTAAGGCACAAAAAATATGAATTCATAAAGATTAGAAATGACTGCCAATTTGAAACTGTTGATCGAATTTTGCTGGTTAATTTGTCAAAGATATTACCAAAGATCAGCTATTACCAAATTTTTATAAATATATTTAAGGTCCTGGGTCTGACCTTCACCATGATGCCTGCTCCAACAACTAAACTGTCCAATGGAAATTCACTAATTTTTTTTTTTTTACGTCTGACTATTGTGCACACTTGGGCTATTGCAGACGATGGGATGATTTATAGCGTATGAAAATGCTGGGGATGTGTAATAGCTTAGAGATTTATTAACTTAGAGAATTGTTTTTCCTTCGACAGTACCGTGTTATAAGTTAGAGATCGACCTGTGTAATAAGATAGAGGTTCTGTATTGTGTATTAACTTAGAGACTACAGTTCCGTCAAGTGTGTTGCACCGTGTGTATATGTTGCCGACGCTGCTGCTTGCAGGCGCTTCAGTATCTTTTATTTAACAAGTAGAACTCATTAATTAATAATTAATTCATTAATTTAGGGTTGTTTTCTTAATTCAATTCGGATATGGTTTGAATAAAGCAGCCTTCAAACAATATTTTTATATTATTATTACTACATATGCAAATTAGTATACATTTACAGCATTGCACATAAGCCTTTCAGAACAAAACCTATCCAAATCAACTTTATATCTTCCTTTAACTAAGCGAGTTCTACTTGTTAGATAAAAGATATTGAAGCGCCTGCAAGTAGTGCCGTTGGCAACATATACACACGGTGCAACACACTTGATGGAACTGTAGTCTCTAAGTTAATACACAGTACGGAACCTCTATCTTATTACACAGGTTGATCTCTAACTTATAACACTGTACTGTTGAAGGAAAAACGATTCTCTAAGTTAATAAATCTCTAAGCTATTACACCTTCCCAAAATGCCAAACCCTGGCCGGGAATCGAACCCAAGTCCTCGGGGTGAAAGCCCAGTACGCTATCAACTTGGCCACCGAGGTATCTTAAAAATTCATTAATAAACAGTATTTTAGATAAAAATATGAATATTATCTTCTAACAATTGTCTTATTCTTTCATTTTACATCTGTAAATGTCTATTATATAACAATCACTACAGTAACAGTAGTTTCAGAAACCAAAAAAGTTACATATACACAAAACCTTTATAAATTTTGAGAAACTTTACAAAAAATAATGAGAAATATATTTCTCATTATTTTTTGCTTAACATCTATATTTGTTTGCCAATTAAACTAACGAGGTTGAGGGATCAGTGCTCGTTAAAGGAAATGGTATATGAATCTTAAAATGGGGCATTAAAAAACATATACACTGTTCATATAAGTTATTTGCATCTTAAATGAACGTCAGGAAGGTTACAACCCATGCACAAACTGTTTTGTAGATATTTGCATAGATTTTAGCCATCCTGCATCATAATATTTACATAGGTATTATATGACTGTGATAACTGGTTACAACAATCAGAATTCAGAAAAAAGCATTGGGCTCCTTACTGTACACTGGGTCTGAGGGTGCATATGAAGAGGATAAGTATGTACCACAGAGAAACCATTTGTAGTATACCATGATGAGGCTCTTGCTAGCAGGAGGATAAGGCCTTAGGGGCCTCCTACAGGATGAGCTAGTTAGTATATGGTTGGAACTTACTAACAACACCAATTTGCTGATATAGTACTTAAGAGGTTTAGTTGCACCAGTGTCTGGGGTTTTATAGGGAAAAAAATCCCTTCCTACAGTATATAATTTAATCTAACCCATTACAACTTGCAGAATATGGAAGATTCAACAACCAAATGAAATGTCCTTGTAGCTTCATGATTCACCCAAAGTACTATTATGATACCACTTTGTGGACCCTATAAATTAAGAAGTTGATTCCATACGTCCTTCTTTCTAAATGCTTGAACTTAATGTTTCCCACAAATTAATAACATAGAAAAATTAATGAAATTAGTGTTAACCTAAGCTAGTTTGACTATCGCTTCCATAATCTTATCATATTTATATCAAAACATTCAAGGTAGTGAAACAACTTGAATATTCCCTGGGTCTTTTTGTCAAATGTAAATAGTTTGCCTTCATTAAAAAAATCAAACCTTTTCTGTTAATTATATTTTGCCAAAAATATTCAGTAAAATGATTTTATTTGGCAGGAAAAGATTACACATACTGCTTAGTTTCCAATCTAAATATGCAGAAATGAATACCAAAATCGTGTAGAATATCTAAAGTATTCTTTCAGTACCTGTAAGTCATATGTGTAAATGCATGCATACTTCCACCTCGTAGAATCGAAACTATATCAAAACTTGGCCAATCGTACACAATAATAAGTGGGTTTTCACCCTTCTCTCCAACTGCTATATGCGGGTGTTTAGGGTTTTTCTGAAAAAAAGCAAAATATAGTGCTTTATTATACTGTAAAGGGTTATATGATATTCTCAATCACAGGAAATCTGACCTGATTCAATAATCAAAACTGCCTACAGAGCCAATCTTACTATAATATAATGAAGCAAAGTTACAAGGGCCAACAATACATGAGGAAAAATAATAAAAGAACGGTCTTTATTCATTTTAAAACATACAAAACTGTAAAGTTTTTATTTGAAAATTTTAAATAAATCTATTAGGTTTCTTGCTAGATGGATTCTAAACAAAATTCCAAGATCGAGCTTACTAAAATTATACAAATTAAAATTTCTTAATTTGAATTCAAATATCTAAAGCAATGACTATTTGTTCCATATATAAAAACATAATATATGTAGAAAAGAATGAATGTTCATATATTCAAATTTCAAACCTGTAAAAAACAATACTCTCTTAAGTCTTCTGTGGCATTCACTCTACTGATAGGAATCCTATTAGTACAATAAATGGTAAGTTTCTTCTGACATGTTATTAATAAAGGCCTAATATGCAATTCATTTAACATAACATCAAAATGCAATCTAAGTTTGTTTACATTTCTGCTGAATCCTCATTAAATCTTATTAAACAAATTAATTTTAAATTAGCAATTAAAAAATTGTTGATCCACCTGCAATTACACGCGTGCGCACACACACACACACACACACACACTCATCTTCAAGCTTATTTTTGTCTTTTATTTATAAGTATTTCAGTAATAATTTAATTTCATGTTCACGTATATGTTACTGAAATAGGCTAACTAAATTTTTTTAATTTAAAAACAATTTCTAAATTTTTTACAAAAATATAATTTTGTTTTAACCTGTAGTTTTGATTAAATTACCATTCATTGATTGATTTTTTTGAGGTTATATGTTTGGTAGCCCCTAATATCATAATCGAAGAATTTATTATATAACTAAAAATCTCCTGGATTCTAATTCAGTAAAGAGCTATTTTCACTCTTCGTGTTTTCAGAGTTTGTTTCCAGCCATAAAAAAATATCACATAAGACTAGATTACAGTCCTGGTATCCAGAGTTTGCATACTTAAGTTAAGCTCCTGCTTAGTCTCACAGTCTCTGGTGTAAGTTGTTCCACCTTAGCTTGGGATGAAGAGATCTAATCCAAGAGCAGATAGAAAGGTTAGATCCAGCTAGAATGGCACCTCAAGACTGCTAAATATGTGCTCACAATGTATTAGCCCGTGAGGGGCAAATTACAATTAAACCAAGTAGGATAAAATAGACTTGGTATCTATTTTATTATTTTAGGTTTTAGAAACCAAGTAGGATAAAATATCATGAGTATCTAAGCACAGAAATGAATACATATCACTTCAATAAGCAGCATAAACACTTACCGTAATATGTCCTAATCCACCACCTCCTGCACTTCTTCTGAACGTTATTAACTTTGTAAAGACGTTGAATATGTTAATCAAGTTACCGGATAAGAATATCAAGGTTTCTTCATCTGCGACGCAGAGGTTGAAATACTGTTGGCAGTCATAACCAAATGAATGACTTTCTTGTTAAGGTTCTCATATTACCTACAATGACTTTAATGAATAAATTATCAACTTTGTTAAATCAAGCTAGCTGATAGTTGCATGTATTGCAGTATGGATTCATATTAAATTATTACATATGCAAAAATATCTGCACTAGGCTTTAGTATTTTTAGACTCTTATTAGCTTATATACATAAAACTACTTTAAAAACTTAATTTAATTTGTTAGAAGCTACAGATAAAACAAATGGACGTATCAAATAATGGCTGCAGACAACCGGTTGTATTTTTTTGCTAACATTTCCTCTTTAAAATGCTTTATTATTTCAAATTTTGTACTTTCATAAATACACTTTTCCTACTAATTAGTTAGCACTTTTCACATTGTAACCTACTGATCCCTGTACACAAAAAAAAATGTTTATTCATTAAAAAAAAATGCTTTACTAGCTACAATTACAATTTAACTAAACCATCGACCTTATGATTTGATCAACTAATGGAAACCTTACAACACCTTACTTTTTTTACTGATAATACTATTTTTTCTAAGTAAAAATGGTATTATTCTAAATAGAAATGGTACAAATGAGTTTGCATCAACGAAAAAACTGAACCAGTAGCAATTAAAAAATGTACTTTTGTGAATGTTGGTAATTTCCCCAACAAAATGCTTTATTATATGCCCAGTATACATAATCCAAAATATAAAAGTGAAAAAACAATGGAAAAAGTAGAAAAAAATGAAAATAAAAGTGACAAGCATAATCTAAAAATGACCAGTGCACCAAAGTTGGTAAAAGTTTTTCATCACAAAAACGATTAATTACATGTTTGCTATTAATAATGAAAACAATAGATTTTTTTAAAAAAAGACATAAGAACCTAATGAATATGGTGGTTGTGTGAAAAACTTAACTGACAGTTATCTGTGAATGAATTTTTGAAATTTGTTATTAATAATGAATGAAAACGGACATTAAAAAAAAGACTTATGAACCATTTATGCATACAAATGTTAGGTAAAAACTTGACATAGTTGTGCATGAAAAACCAAACTAACACAGTTTTGTAAATAACTAGTATGCATAAAAGTTACTAACTTTGTACTGACAGTTAGGTTATTAACATACTAACATGACATAATAGTTGGTTAATGGCTTAAAACTGTAATTTATTGTAATTAATTTAATCAAATTTAAATTTAATGAGTGAATATAACTTAATTCAATAACTAAATACATAACAGAACAAAATTGTAGGTTATAACTTTAGTAAATATGCCAAAAATTCAAAAATACCAATGCATAAAATTCAACTTATTACATTTTGCTTGTGACAGATCTATGGAACATTTTTCATCTATTGGGCCAAATGAAATAAACAACTATCTCTTGAGGTCTAAAATTAATTTTCTAAAAATCATTTCACTGTTAAAGTTTAAGTTTGAACAAAATATTTTCACTTTTTAACCTAAAAATCAAGTGCACTCTGAGAAAAAATAGTGTTCTAAAGAAATACATTTTTCAATATATTTTTTCAACTATTTCTAATTAAATAAAGGATACTGAAATTCAATTATTTTCTCATCTGAAAATCCTTCAGTTGTTAGTGGTTTTGAAATGAAGTCTGCAGAATCATAAATAATTGGTTCTTCCTCTTCAAAGATCTCAATTTCATCATTTTCAATCGATTCTGTTTCTTCAGCTTTTCCTTTGGTTTCTGACAAAATCGGTTCTAGAATTTCAGATCCATTAGGTAAGTCTAAATCTAAAATTTTGGAGTCAACTTCATTATTTGAGTTTTTTTGTGACATTATTTTCAGTAGATGCCAAGAAAATTGTTATTCATATACATAAAACTTTTATAATTAAGGTCTATTTAAGTAAAGACAAACAGTGTTTATGCCTACTCACCACATGTCTTTGTAAATATTTAAGGAGATAATGACACAATTAATAATTGTTGGTATTTAACAACAGAACTAACAATTCTAACAACACAGCTAACAAATCTAACAACACAAAACCAAATCGAAAAATAATTCCTGATAAACTGAGTTAGGAAGTACGTTTCATATAAGAGGCGTCAAAATCAAAATAATGAAAAATTCAAATGTAGGACTATTTGTTAGCATGGATAGGGGTGTGGTTGATGAGTGTATTGCATGGCATTTGGAATAATTCATTATTATTATTACAATTAAATCCAATATATAAATACAAATACAACAACTTTAATGTAAAATTAACATTTTTTAATATATATTTATTATGAATGCATATATATATATATATATATATATATATATATATATATATATACATACATTTATTTTATGATAAATAAACAAATTTACAAATATATATATATATATATATATATATATATATATATATATATATATATATATATATATAATACTTGTGTGTGTGTGTGTGTGTGTGTGTGTGTGTGTGTGTGTGTGTGAGAGAGAGAGAGATCTATATAATATATTATTCAATTTGTTTATGGCAAAGGCAAACACATTTTATACTATATTGCTGACTTTACTAAATTATAATTGACCATAGATAAAATATTGAGAATAAAAAGTAATATACAATATAAAATACATATTTACTTAACTTTTGAAATTTAACAAGAATCGTAGACATAGTTTATTAACTTTATTGACCAGGCAAAATTAGTTTATTGACATTAGTTTATTGACCAAAGACAAAATACTGGCATTAATATTATTACATACAATATAATATTTACTGTATTTATTACAATAAATTATTTTTTTATTTTATTTTAACTTCGTGATTAGGGTAGTTGAGGGTAATGAAGAGGCAGGCTGACTGGCTGGACTTGGATCTGCATTTAAGTTTATCAGACCTTTAGGGATTTCTCAATCCTTGGCCAGGATTACAAATCAACACCAGGTAAGATGTAATAACCTTCATGGGCATTTTCACAGTAAACATCTTAAGAGATGTTAAAAAGGAAGCAAAGTTCCTTTTGGAGGACTCAAATTTTTCAGCAGATGTCGTGGGCAGAGCAAAACTCAGGAGGGCCCATATCTCATAACAGAGCACTGTGGTCTGAGGGTGCACATGAACAGGATAGGTATGTACCAAGGAGAAACCTTGTGTAGGTTGTGCAGGAAGGAGGAGGAAACTGCAGGTCACATAATTCATGTTGAGGCTCTTGTCAATAGGAGGCTAGAGGATTTTGGTTTCCAAGACCCTAGGGATCTTCCCACAGTGAGCTAGTCCCACTGACTAGATCACTGTGTTGCTGGAACTTATTAAGGGCACCAAACTGCTGAAATAAAATTTAGGATAGATGTTAGGATAAAGTTATCCTTCTGTCTTCACAGTGTAAGTTTTTAACAATAATATCTAAAAATTACTGTTTAAGATAAAAACAAATATCACATAATTTTTCAGTGCTATTACGATTTTTTAAAGTCTAAACTATAGAAATTAGTAAATCTACCAAAATTACCCAACCTAAGATTTCCAAGATTTTGTGAATTTTTAAAAATATGATTTAAAAAAAGTCCTAATTTTGACTTCAAATGACTGATAGGGCTGTAATAACAATTCAAATTTATACAACTTATAGTGTCCTTGTAGATGATTAGGGCAAATAAAAATTTTTTTTTTTGTTTATTGCACTAGTAAAAAAGTTAGAACATCCTTTTAGAAATGAGAAAAAACTGTATCATTTTGACATACCAAAAAGGGCTTCAATGGTGTAATGTGAGAGAAATAATTTTTACCTGTTTGAACCACTCAGTGTTCAGATTATGACAGGAACATGAAATTGATATCAGTATAGAAAATTTATGTTGCAACATGCACAGTTTTAGCAGTTTCAGATTTGTCAGTCAGACATTCAACAATGACCTGTTGAAATCTTTACTACCAAGTGCTTCGAATTTAGTTTTGTGCTTGGAAGTTTCTATTAAATAAATTTTAGTTTATAGAATTATATTTGTAAATTTTAAAATCAGTTAAAGGTTTACTTTGTCTTCAAGTAATGTATGCAGTCTTTCAAATTTTATAACCTGTGTTTAGAAGTGAGTATTAAACAGGTTATATGTGCAAATTTTACATTTTTGTAGGTAGCCTATTTTCAAGCAAAACAAAACAATTTAGAGGGAAGAGTGTTATAACTGGTAAAGTGTTATACCTGAACTGTGAACAACTTTCAGGTATATTATGATACTTGGAACTTAAAAGTTAATTTAGACAGTCTTAAATAATAATTTTTAGGATGGAAGGAAATTTAGCTGTCACTTATTGTTGGTCTTTTAAAGAAGTACAGATAGAATGACTTTGTTTTTTGTTTTTGCAAACACATCTATCACAAAAACTAAGAGCAGCTAAAAACAAAATGAACTATGTGTAACATATTTTAATTGGAAACAAACATGTTCCATTGAAAGCGAAATGGTTATTTTAATGCTGTACAGAGATTACTAATGTGTTGTACAATGCAGGTCTAGGGCTTTAGACAATAGAACAAGTGGAGTAAATTTTGAGGTTATTTTATTAAACATGTATTTCAATTACCGGGTACTACACCAAATTAAGTTTTTTAATACAGAATTAGATTTAGATAAATTGTTTTTGTTTTACATTTAAATTATATTGTTCTATTGTCTTGAAAATAGGCTATTTGCTTGAAAATAGGCTACCTAAAAAAATGTTAAAATATGCAAATATAACCTGTTTAATACATATATATATATATATAATACGTATTGCATGTTCTAAAAAAGAGTTGGTATAAGGAATGGCAACTTCTAGTGAATTAATATTCAGTGTTTATTGAGTGTTTATTGAGAATATGTCAAAAGATTGCAGTTTGCTGTTAACTTTCTATATAGAACTGATGAAAATAACAATTTTGTGAAAAATGTTCTGTTTTCTGATGAGGGAATATGTGAGTGGAATAGACAAGGGACACAGACAAGGTTAGATATTTATTTTGGTGGAAGTTGTACGGCAAACAAGTTTAAAAAGATAATATTCGGGCAGCTAATAGTTCCACTTACTGTAATATTTACAGTAAATATTATGGATTTGAGTAACTGGTCTTATCTACAATGTAATATACAAATTATCAAAAACTAACGTAGGGCAGAATTGTACTTAAATTACAGGTTTTTGGTAGAGGAAACGATTTTTGACTGACTTATATAATGTAAAAGAGAAAGAAAATGTCCTTCATTTGGTAGCAAGATGTCCAATTCTAGTAATTTTTATAGAACATTTTAAAAAATGGAACTTTCAAGATGAGAACAACACGGAATGGATATTTAAATAGAAGGGATTTGGTTGCCTGGCTCAGTGTGTTCAGCAGGCATGGTGATATTTATACAATTTAATACAGACATTTAATTATTAATGATAATAACATATATCTTTAATGACTTTTGGAATAATTTAGTTGTGTATAAAGTCTTTACGTAAAATTAATAATATGAATCAATATTAAGAAAGGGGTAGATATTGATAGATGTAGTTAAAATATAAATAGATGTGTAAGTTTACAAAAAGTACACCAATCAACAGATTACCTTAAATGTGACAATTACCTTAAAATACTTCAGAAATATGCATGTTTATTTACTGTGTGGTAAGTAAAGTATAATAATTGTAATTATTGTTATTATTATACTTACCCTATTGGTATAAAAATCCTGACACTGTTGCTTGGAATGATGAAAGTTCATTGATGAGTTGTTTGTTACTCTATTATAGATAGACAGGTTCATAATGTCTTGGTTATACATTGAAGAGATCGTTGTTGAAATGACTGTAATTTTCTTCTTTGCATTCCTAAAACAAAAAGTTACAAACTTATTAGCTAAGGTAACAAAGCAGGGCTGAGCAGGTAACTTCCCTCCTCTACTAAAACTATACTGAATTGAAACAGCAGTACTAGCTTTATAGCCATTAGTTTGTTTCAGCATTTTACTTTCTCTAATGAAAGAACTTTTACTTTCAATTATTAATTTTTAACTTTTTCAAAAGATTTTTTCCTTCAATTACATGCTCTAAGACAATACTCCTTTTAGTCCAAATTTTTAGGCCAACATTTTTCAGTCATCCAGTCAGCCTTTTCAACATATATTTATGTACATTAATAGTGAATGACCAAGACAAAATTCTATCTTCTACATAATATATAAGTCAGTTTTAATGACTTTCACTGTGTTAAGTATAATGATCTGGCTTCTCTAGCTTCGTCAATTCTACTTTTGTTGACGCATTTCGGAGAACCTCCATCTTCGAAAACTATATCTATATCCTCTTCTTCTACTGTAAATTTTAAATTTTCGTGTACTTTAAATTTTTCACTTTAGTTAATTAATAGTTCACGTTTAGTTAATTAAAATAATATTATTAAACATTAGTTAAAACACAACACTTTCTTTTAAATAACTTCTCAATCTGGGTTGTGGACTATACTGTGGCAGCAACACTATCTATTAATCAACAAATTGTACAGGATGTTTGAAAAAGGTTTCTCGACAAGAACATTAAAGACAAGACACATTAAAAAACCCTAGTTTTAATGTGCCCTAGAATCTGTACAAAGTACATACACTATTCTAGTTTGTGGTATTTAATTCATTAACTGTCCACGTTTTGCTCACTTAAATGTGGGAATTCAGTTCCTAGGAGTGCCTAAAGATACTTTAACGATGTGGTACATATAAGACTTCATTTGCATGCCTACAAATTACAAGTGTTACATGCAATTAAACTTGTTGATAAAAACAAAAGATTGCAGTTTGCTGTTAACTTTCTATATAGAACTGATGAAAATAACAATTTTGTGAAAAATGTTCTGTTTTCTGATGAGGGAATATGTGAGTGGAATAGTTAATCGTCATAGCTGCAGAATTTGGGGGCAGAATTACCAACAGTTGTTATTCGACGTGCATTGCATCAATGTGACTCTCCAAAACTTAAAGTTTGGTGCAGTTTGATAGGAAGATCAAGGTGACTGTACCTTTCATTTTTGTAGAAAGAACAATAAATGGAGACATAAACTATGACATGTTGACAGAGTATGTCTTTTCCCAAGTAGAAAATATTAAGGTGGAAAAAGGGCTTGTGTTTTTCCCCCTCATTAACAGTAACCGTGTGCATGCGGCTCTTGACACTATCTTTCCGGGAAGGTGGATAAGCCCGGTCTTAACCCCACTTGACTTTTTTTTTGGAGACACATAGGAAATGTTGTGCATGCTGAAAAGATCTGTGACAGCAACCATTTACAGGAAAGAATCATTGCGTCTGTTTGAGACAGTTACACCTGTTATGTTGGTGAATATCTGGTGAGAAGGAATATCATCTTGATGTGTGTAGAGCAACAAATGGATACCACGTTGAAGTTTACTAAGATTAAAAAAAAAACTTGAAGGTATTCTCTTTTATTGTATTACTTGCTGATGTAGTTTTTCATTAATTTCACATTAAATTTACACATAAAATGAGGCAGTTCTGTTTCCAACAACCTGTTTATTAAAAGTATTTGCCAGAATATGAAATGTGGCAATTAAATAACCAGACTGGTGCTACAAAAAATTTTATTGGTCGCCAGTTACATTACAAAGTTTATCTCCTTCAATGTACTATCCTTGCTGATCCCTACAATGCTCCAAGTCCTCCTCTGTCAGCTTGTCGAGAACCTTTATCGTTCTTGCTTTTAATGCTTCCTCAATCTTGTCCTCTTAAGCTTCAATTTGACCTTAGGAAATAAAAAAAAGCCACGAGTGACCAGGTCGGGCGAATATGGTCGGAGGTTCAACACAGTGATGACGTATTTTGCAAAGAACATCTTCACAAACAGGGCGGAATGGACAGATGCATTGTATTTTTTTAAATTAACATATATATTATTTCTTGAGTCAACATCCATAAATGAAGTACCTTTAGAAAGATTTTTTAACCAACTTTTGACATTGCAAAACAATTTTGTGCAAAAACTTACTGTTTGTGGAAAATTTTAACATAAAGACTCTTTTACCAGTCATAGGCAAAACAGCATCATGGATGTGCAACTCTTATGTGCATGCACGGCATCATAAATCAGACAATATTTTGTATATTTTACGAAGCTAACTTATTAATCATAAATAGACGATTGTCCATTACAAAGTTTTTATGCTACCTTAAACTACCATTTAGTTATTTAAAACAAAATGGTGGCACCTCAAAATACTTGAGTTATTTTAAAATGGTATATTTTCACGAGTTCTAGAAGGAAAACAGATTTGTTTGAACACTCCTTAGTTCAGTTTTTCATTTAATGCATTGGAAAAGCCAAAACTGATATTACAAAATTTCTGTCTGCAACAATGACAGATTTAAAATGAAACATTTATATGTTAAATGTAAAAACATTATTAGTACTTTTAGGCTACCTCAAACTTTTGTATTCATAAAAAAAATGGAGCACTCATAAAAAATGGCTGATTTATTTTAAAATAGGTTATTTCTACAAACTCTAGCCATGATGTCAGTTATCTGGTTACAATATCTTAATGACAGAGGTAAACAAATGTATTTACCATATTTTACAGACTATAAGATGCACCTTCATTTTTGAAGTTTTTAAAAGAAATAACTTTTGTACAATCTTTATTATTAAATTGCAAAGCCTAATAAAAAAAATTTTAGTTTAAAAAATTTTTTCCCATTATGAAACTAGCAACTAACAAAAATATTGTACTGTTACCGATAAGAAAAATCACTTTAATTTCAAGTTCACTGGCACCGAAGCTTGTGAATCTCCCAACTCATATTAAATCGCGATCGGTGCACTGCTGCTGCCAGATAAAGGTAGGATTCAGCGGCATCAAATATATGGCCATTTTTAAGAATAGCAGGAATTTTAAATCAAACACTGGACAAGTTTATATTAATTTTGAGTATAAGACTCACCTCAATTTTGGAGGCCATTTTTTAAGGAAAACGTGTGTTTTATAGTCTGTAGAATACAATAGAACTTTTGACCAAAAATCTGTTCATTACTACATATGTTCTATCAGTAACAATAACTTGCTTTTTAATAACAAATGCTTGTCTTCCAATAATATAAACTTATAATAGTTTACATTGAAACAAAAATTTTAAGTCAGCTTTCAAATAAATCAACAGTAATTTTTATTCCCTAAAAAACTGATAGTGTAGCAAAGCACGAGTATACAGCTAATGCTTTATAAAACACTGTAAAGTTAATGATTATTAAAACAATCCTTAATTTCTTTACCAAACATATCATGTTGGTGTGAGGATGACATTACAAAGTCAAGAGTGTCCATTATGTGTGCATGAAATGGTCACTTTTTTATTTTTAACCTTTCTCTGCCTCTGTTTGCTGTCACTTGAATCTGGGAATCTCAGAAGTGTTAAACAGCTTCATTTGACTTTGTTTTTGTTTTTGCAAACACATCTATCACAAAAACTAAGAGCAGCTAAAAATAAAATGTACCTATGTGTAACATATTTTAATTGGAAACAAACATGTTCCATTGAAAGTGAAATGGTTATTTTAATGCTGTACAGAGATTACTAATGTGTTGTACAATGCAGGTCTAGGGCCTGCATAGACAATAGAACAAGTCGAGTAAATTTTGAGGTTATTTTATTAAACATGTATTTCAATTACCGGGTACTACGCCAAATTAAGTTTCTTAATACAGAATTAGATTTAGATAAATTGTTTTTGTTTTACATTTAAATTATATATATATATAATTGTTCTATTGTCTTGAAAATAGGCTACCTAAAAAAATGTTAAAATTTGCAAATATAACCTGTTTAATATATATATATATATATATATATATATATATATATATATATATATATATATATATAATACATGCATCTAAAAAAAAGAGTTGGTATAAGGAATGGCAACTTCTAGTGAATTAATATTAATTTATTGAGTGTTTATTGAGAATATGTCAAAAGATTGCAGTTTGCTGTTAACTTTCTATATAGAACTGATGAAAATAACAATTTTGTGAAAAATGTTCTGTTTTCTGATGAGGGAATATGTGAGTGGAATAGACAAGGGACACAGACAAGGTTAGATATTTATTTTGGTGGAAGTTGTACGGCAAACAAGTTTAAAAAGATAATATTCAGGCAGCTAATAGTTCCACTTACTGTAATATTTACAGTAAATATTATGGATTTGAGTAACTGGTCTTATCTACAATGTAATATACAAATTATCAAAAACTAACGTAGGGCAGAATTGTACTTAAATTACAGGTTTTTGGTAGAGGAAACGATTTTTGACTGACTTATATAATGTAAAAGAGAAAGAAAATGTCCTTCATTTGGTAGCAAGATGTCCAATTCTAGTAATTTTTATAGAACATTTTAAAAAATGGAACTTTCAAGATGAGAACAACACGGAATGGATATTTAAATAGAAGGGATTTGGTTGCCTGGCTCAGTGTGTTCAGCAGGCATGGTGATATTTATACAATTTAATACAGACATTTAATTATTAATGATAATAACATATATCTTTAATGACTTTTGGAATAATTTAGTTGTGTATAAAGTCTTTACGTAAAATTAATAATATGAATCAATATTAAGAAAGGGGTAGATATTGATAGATGTAGTTAAAATATAAATAGATGTGTAAGTTTACAAAAAGTACACCAATCAACAGATTACCTTAAATGTGACAATTACCTTAAAATACTTCAGAAATATGCATGTTTATTTACTGTGTGGTAAGTAAAGTATAATAATTGTAATTATTGTTATTATTATACTTACCCTATTGGTATAAAAAATCCTGACACTGTTGCTTGGAATGATGAAAGTTCATTGATGAGTTGTTTGTTACTCTATTATAGATAGACAGGTTCATAATGTCTTGGTTATACATTGAAGAGATCGTTGTTGAAATGACTGTAATTTTCTTCTTTGCATTCCTAAAACAAAAAGTTACAAACTTATTAGCTAAGGTAACAAAGCAGGGCTGAGCAGGTAACTTCCCTCCCTCTACTAAAACTATACTGAATTGAAACAGCAGTACTAGCTTTATAGCCATTAGTTTGTTTCAGCATTTTACTTTCTCTAATGAAAGAACTTTTACTTTCAATTATTAATTTTTAACTTTTTCAAAAGATTTTTTCCTTCAATTACATGCTCTAAGACAATACTCCTTTTTAGTCCAAAATTTTTAGGCCAACATTTTTCAGTCATCCAGTCAGCCTTTTCAACATATATTTATGTACATTAATAGTGAATGACCAAGACAAAATTCTATCTTCTACATAATATATAAGTCAGTTTTAATGACTTTCACTGTGTTAAGTATAATGATCTGGCTTCTCTAGCTTCGTCAATTCTACTTTTGTTGACACATTTCGGAGAACCTCCATCTTCGAAAACTATATCTATATCCTCTTCTTCAATTGTAAATTTTAAATTTTCGTGTACTTTAAATTTTTCACTTTAGTTAATTAATAGTTCACGTTTAGTTAATTAAAATAATATTATTAAACATTAGTTAAAACACAACACTTTCTTTTAAATAACTTCTCAATCTGGGTTGTGGACTATACTGTGGCAGCAACACTATCTATTAATCAACAAATTGTACAGGATGTTTGAAAAAGGTTTCTCGACAAGAACATTAAAGACAAGACACATTAAAAAACCCTAGTTTTAATGTGCCCTAGAATCTGTACAAAGTACATACACTATTCTAGTTTGTGGTATTTAATTCATTAACTGTCCACGTTTTGCTCACTTAAATGTGGGAATTCAGTTCCTAGGAGTGCCTAAAGATACTTTGTACGATGTGGTACATATAAGACTTCATTTGCATGCCTACAAATTACAAGTGTTACATGCAATTAAACTTGTTGATAAAAACAAAAGATTGCAGTTTGCTGTTAACTTTCTATATAGAACTGATGAAAATAACAATTTTGTGAAAAATGTTCTGTTTTCTGATGAGGGAATATGTGAGTGGAATAGTTAATCGTCATAGCTGCAGAATTTGGGGGCAGAATCACCAACAGTTGTTATTCGACGTGCATTGCATCAATGTGACTCTCCAAAACTTAAAGTTTGGTGTGGTTTGATGGAAGATCAAGGTGACTGTACCTTTCATTTTTGTAGAAAGAACAATAAATGGAGACATAAACTATGACATGTTGACAGAGTATGTCTTTCCCAAGTAGAAAATATTAAGGTGGAAAAAGGGCTTGTGTTTTTCCCCCTCATTAACAGTAACCGTGTGCATGCGGCTCTTGACACTATCTTTCCGGGAAGGTGGATAAGCCCGGTCTTAACCCCACTTGACTTTTTTTTTGGAGACACATAGGAAATGTTGTGCATGCTGAAAAGATCTGTGACAGCAACCATTTACAGGAAAGAATCATTGCATCTGTTTGAGACAGTTACACCTGTTATGTTGGTGAATATCTGGTGAGAAGGAATATCATCTTGATGTGTGTAGAGCAACAAATGGATACCACGTTGAAGTTTACTAAGATTAAAAAAAAACTTGAAGGTATTCTCTTTTATTGTATTACTTGTTGATGTAGTTTTTCATTAATTTCACATTAAATTTACACATAAAATGAGGCAGTTCTGTTTCCAACAACCTGTATATTAGAAGTATTTGCCAGAATATGAGATGTGGCAATTAAATAACCAGACTGGTGCTACAAAAAATTTTATTGGTCGCCAGTTACATTACAAAGTTTATCTCCTTCAATGTACTCTCCTTGCTGATCCCTACAATGCTCCAAGTCCTCCTCTGTCAGCTTGTCGAGAACCTTTATCGCTCTTGCTTTTAATGCTTCCTCAATCTTGTCCTCTTAAGCTTCAATTTGACCTTAGGAAATAAAAAAAGGCCACGAGTGACCAGGTCGGGCGAATATGGTCGGAGGTTCAACACAGTGATGACGTATTTTGCAAAGAACATCTTCACAAACAGGGCGGAATGGACAGATGCATTGTATTTTTTTAAATTAACATATATATTATTTCTTGAGTCAACATCCATAAATGAAGTACCTTTAGAAAGATTTTTTAACCAACTTTTGACATTGCAAAACAATTTTGTGCAAAAACTTACTGTTTGTGGAAAATTTTAACATAAAGACTCTTTTACCAGTCATAGGCAAAACAGCATCATGGATGTGCAACTCTTATGTGCATGCACGGCATCATAAATCAGACAATATTTTGTATATTTTACGAAGCTAACTTATTAATCATAAATAGACAATCCCATTACAAAGTTTTTATGCTACCTTAAACTATCATTTAGTTATTTAAAACAAAATGGTGGCCCCTCAAAATACTTGAGTTATTTTAAAATGGTATATTTTCATGAGTTCTGGAAGGAAAACAGATTTGTTTGAACACTCCTTAGTTCAGTTTTTCATTTAATGCATTGGAAAAGCCAAAACTGATATTAAAAAATTTCTGTCTGCAACAACGACAGATTTAAAATGAAACATTTACATGTTAAATGTAAAAACATTATTAGTACTTTTAGGCTACCTCAAACTTTTGTATTCATAAAAAAAAATGGATCACTCATAAAAAATGGCTGATTTATTTTAAAATAGGTTATTTCTACAAACTGTAACCATGAAATAAGTTGACTAACCAACAGTTCTGGTTACAATATCTTAATGACAGAGGTAAACAAATGTATTTACCGTATTTTACAGACTATAAGATGCACCTTCATTTTTGAAGTTTTTAAAAGAAATAACTTTTGTACAATCTTTATTATTAAATTGCAAAGCCTAATAAAAAAAATTTTAGTTTAAAAAATTTTTTCCCATTATGAAACTAGCAACTAACAAAAATATTGTACTGTTACCGATAAGAAAAATCACTTTAATTTCAAGTTCACTGGCACCGAAGCTTGTGAATCTCCCAACTCATATTCGTCGCATCGGTGCACTGCTGCTGCCAGATAAAGGTAGGATTCCCGCGGCATCAAATATATGGCCATTTTTAAGAATAGCAGGAATTTTAAATCAAACACTGGACAAGTTTATATTAATTTTGAGTATAAGACTCACCTCAATTTTGGAGGCCATTTTTTTTAGGAAAACGTGTGTTTTATAGTCTGTAGAATACAATAGAACTTTTGACCAAAAATCTGTCATTACTACATATGTTCTATCAGTAACAATAACTTGCTTTTTAATAACAAATGCTTGTCTTCCAATAATATAAACTTATAATAGTTTACATTGAAACAAAAATTTTAAATCAGCTTTCAAATAATCAACAGTAATTTTTATTTCCTAAAAAACTGATAGTGTAGCAAAGCACGAGTACACAGCTAATGCTTTATAAAGCACTGTAAAATTAATGATTATTAAAACAATCCTTAATTTCTTTACCAAACATATCATGTTGGTGTGAGGATGACATTACTGTTACAAAGTCAAGAGTGTCCATTATGTGTGCATGAAGTGGTCACTTTTGTATTTTTAACCTTTCTCTGCTTCTGTTTGCCGTCACTTGTCTGGGAATCTCAGAAGTGTTAAACAGCTTCATTGACAGATCTTGTTTTTTTTTCTTAAAGGCAAAATGCATATTTTTTAAACCTTAAAATACTTTGATCATTATTAATAAAACATTTTTTTCTAAAGTTAAACGTTGTTAAAAAACGTTTGTCTATATTATTAAGTAAATATTGCAAAATTACCTTCGTTGGTAGAGCCTTGTATAAGAAGAGGATGCATTGTTGGCATAGCATCCTTAACTGTCGGACGTTTAGCGTTACCCAGGGTGCACCGCGAGGAGGCGCCGACTTCACACCCCCTGCAACAAAATATTTTAAAGTTGTACATTACGTACATTATATAACTGACCATATTTTCTCTCTCACATTTACAAACTATTAAACTATTTACACTCTAACCTCTGTTTGAATATCATATACAAAACATAAGTCAAAATTGTGCTGAAAATAGTAGATAACAGACCAGAAAATGATTTTATTTTTAAGGTGTTAGTCACTTATTGCTACATCAGAACTGTGAAAAAGTCACGAAAAAAACATTGTATTTTCCATAGCCTGTCCAACAGGTTATTTATTACTTTAGTAATAATAATTTTTGCAAAATGTAATAGTAATTTCACAAACACCTGATTCCAAGTGACAACAAAGTATCTGTTATCACAAATAGATACAATTATTTGTGAATCAGTTATTTGAAAAACACAATCTGACAACAAATTTCTTTACTCACAATATCTGTAGAAGCGGGTAAGACTTTTTTTTGAACAGTTGACAGCAAGACTGATAGTGTACAGTAAACCTTCTCAAATCAAATGTGGCCTAATGTGGTGTATGCCTAATAGTATATGCCTAACAAGCTTGCCAGTTGTTTTCGATAAGCAGAAACCTATTTTGGTCATGGAAGCCGGTAGAGTGCAGGGAATTAGTCCTTTGGCCACCATTGCCACACACATTTGGGTGATGTTTTGAAGTACTACTTGTCACAACCCCGTGCCACTGATATTTACTTTTTATTATTAAAAAAACCTTCCTACTCCAAGAGTAGTAATGATTGTTATAATGTATAATATTGTGTATATATAATTATATATTGTACACAATGTGATACCCTTATGTGATCGCTACAGTTTTTCATATGTCAATTAAATGATCTACAGAGTTTTTACAAGTCAGAAGATAGTGTTAATTTTCCTACACACAATGACGGCAAATGTCTAAAAAAATATTACAATTTGTACCATAAATAATGCATTATTAACTTTTTGCTTAAAAAATACAGCACTATTTATTCTAAATAAAAAACAGAAAAATAATACTTTTTAACATTTTTTGCTACACTATGGTTTTATTTTTCACAAATTACAATATGGCTTTATTCAATTATATATTAATTATGCAATCAATTGTCAAATTAATTGAAGTTGGATCAAATATCCCTTCTTTATCACAAAGAAGGCTAAGCTATATCGCTATTATTTCTTACTTGTGTATAATTAAAAAGGGCAAGTTTTATTTGTGTATACAGCTTATATCCCCAGATACAGCCAACTACTTCTGACCACGTGCACACATTCTACCAGAAAACTTGTTTGGCACTTGCTATAAGCTGAATGACAAATAGCTAGAATTATACATACAGTTAAGTTTACATACTGGAGTTATTCTGAAATTGTTGCTACTGGCAGTTAGTGATGTCATGGCTGTTTGAAAATTTTAGTTTATAATCTTACATACTTAGGTCTTCAATATATGATAGCTTACATAAGCAACTGGCTAGGACAGAATGGTGAGCATTCTTTTTTACATCAAAAATAACCTAAACCAGCACCTCATAAGTTTAGCAACATGAAGTAAAAGTCAACTGTTATAATTGGGAATAACAATTTTTTAGTCTGGCAAATCTGCACTCTGCTTCCCCTTTGACCAGTATGAGTTTTCAACATGTCGACCATATTTATGTTCTGAGGTCAGAGTGGTATGTTTTTATTATCCCAGTGGCAGTATGACTCTTGAAGAGGTTTCTTCAAGCAATGTATAGCTTATGACTAGCTATACATATACCGCCATGGTCTTGAAAATGGATTTCTTAACGTATGAGTAGCTCTTTGTATTTTGCAAGTTATTATTATTTTGCACTGCTGGCAGTAGCAAGTGCAGAACAAGGTTTTTTCAAATTATTACATATCTTTGTAATACAATGCATCAAGAAAAACTTGTGGGTTTAGCTACAATGTTTACTGAATGTGAGTTAGCTAGACTAATAGATTCAACAATTCTAGTGAACGAGTTTGTAAAATGGGAAAGCAAGAATAGCACCACTAGGGCATTAAAAGCTGTTGATTAATTTATCTTAAACAATGGGTATAAGACTGTTGTTATTTCTGATATTTATTGAATGTAGATAGAGCTGTAGACACTTTACTCAAATCAAAAATTAAATGAAGTAAATTATATCTCACAAGTTTAGACAAAATAATGTTTTTAGCACATCTGAATAACTAAAAACATTTTCTAACAAACCTTTTTAGGAAGAATTACAAACCTCTTTTGTTTTATATTTAGACGTTGACATAGTTTATATTATAATAAAATTTTACTTCCTTGTATTGCAACCACTGCATCCCTGGGTTTATTGTATTTCACATGACAAACATTATTTTACTTACGAGGGTCAGGCCAGTGTCCAATATCTTCAGACGTTGATGGATATACATTCACATGCAGGAAGAAGGAAGGTAGGAAACATGTTTAATCATCTATCAAGGGAATGCACAAATTTAGTAAATCATTATGTTTTAGATAAAGACAAAATGTAATAAAAAATACATGCACACAAGCAAAACTACATACTCCAGGCTGAAGTACCATAAAACACAAAGTTATTGCAATGCATTACCTAGTGTCTAATTGTAAATACATATGTTTAAATAAAATGGTTTACAAAATTACACAAATTTTCTCCATTCAATGATTTACCAGAAACAAATTCAGTTCAGAAGTTAACAAAAATTTTAAACCTATTTAATTTCTCAGCCAGCTCATCATATTCTGCTCAAAAGTTAAACACTTTTTTTCATAAAATGGCAAAATCGTTTTTTTCAAAATCCATTCTAATTAAACCTTGAATTAATATTTAATTAATTCATATTAATGTCCATACATCAAAACCTAAATTTAAAGGTGCATGATTAACAAACATTACAGTATTGTTTAGATTAAAAAAAATATATTATGTAGGACCCAAATTTGCTTTTTCCCTTTTCCTTATTAATCGATTTAAAAAAGAACTCATACATTTAAAAAATACGTCTAAATGGAGTATAGAAATATTGGAAAAGTGCACACTTCATTGATAATAGTTTGTAATTAGGCTAAATATTGCAAAATATAACCAGAAATATATTTCTACCTTATATAACACTTAGAGAGATTAAGAATGGTAGAACCCCTTCTATGCCTTGATCAAACACAAAAAAGGTAGGATAATCAGAGGATAGAAAAATTAGTGTTACTCCTATAGCATGCAAATAACATTCTAACAAAAAAAACCATAAATTAGGTGCTTTTACATATACTTTTTATTTTGTTATTCCCTTCTAACAATTTATCCCTTACCAGGTTTAAAGTGAAGGATATATCCCCCTGATTGGGGTCCTGTACCTACACCACTGATAAAATTATGTAATAATATTTTTAAAGTCAACAATTTTAGGCAAGTTTTATATAAATTAAAGTGTTGATCCATTCAAGTAATACAGTGAAACCTTGATAATCCTAACCCTAATTGGGACTGGAGGTGATTCAATTAACCAAATCATTGGGATTATCAAACATAGACTAAATGTATTTAATGCTAATGACATCATTAATTGTACAGGAGTGTACTTCAATGGGGTTTAGAAATAATAATAGGCCTACAGAATAAAGTGCCACAAAATGAGAGAACATCCTTTTATTTAATTATTTGAGAGAACATGAGAACATTAAATCAAAATCAGAGAACATTAGAACATTATTTTGAGAAGGGTAAAATCAGCAATTCCTATGCAACAGGTGATTAACCCAGAAACTCTGGTAGAAAGAAAAAGAAATTACAAAAAAGCGAAAAGACATTTGAGAGTTATAAATGTGTCATGAGACTCTATATAAATAACTTTGATTTTTTAATTTGCGTCACTAAATTTTATTTTTAAGGTTTTTTGCTTATGCCATTTCTATTGAATAACAAAAACAAATTATTGATTTTAGAACATTTTAAAATTATTCTTGCAAGGTTTATTCGTACAATATTTTATTTTAACAAAGCATATTCAGTCGTTTCTGATCAGCTATACCCCTGATGTTTAGCACAAAATTGTGTGCAACTGCAGCAAAAGTTATTTATGCCTAAATTGGTTTGGATTATCAATGTTATGCTCTAGTTAATTTTTGTATACTCTAATGGCACAATAAAATTATAATAAAATTACCTTAAATGCATAATTTGTTGCTCATATTATAAAAAATCAAAGAATTTTTTGTATAAATCAAAAGTTTATTTTAACTTGTAGGCGTTATTTCCCAATTTTAAAATTAAATATAGTGACAATATATTATTTTCGTAAATTTAAACTTGTAAACTGAAACTTTTTTTAGCTTCACCATTTGAAAAATAAAAGGGTTACTATCAAGAAACAAACAAACAACACAAAAGGGTGTTTATGAAACTTATGAGCCCATTACTATAGATATTTTTGAAATAACCAAAATAAAAACTTACAATTGAGCAAACAGCAACCAGTCGAAACATTAAGGACACTTGGTTACAGGAAACTCCTGAACTGGAATCCCACAAATACAAATTAAATTAACAAAATGTAGTTTGAAGTAGTTCTGTTGAAAACACTGACTTCATTCATGACATAAGAATTAAGTAAATATTACATTTCATCAACAAATTTGCATATTATATTTTTCTTAATACATATTTTTTTAAATATCATGAAATACACACACACACACACACCCCACACACACACACACAACACACACACACACACACACTGGGTAACAAAACTTGTCCAAGCTTGATTTTTTGCCAATATGGGATTTTCTTAAAATTCATTCTAATTATTTTTATCAAATATAGCCCATAACTACTATGGATTTTTTTTCACAATCATTCTACTAGATTTATACTTTTTTTGTATGAGAAATTAAAATGAGTTAAAACCAAACTATAGGTGCAAAGCATATAAACAGTATGCAGGAATAATAAATTTAAAACTATACAAATCCTTGTGTTTGTTGTTTTTATTACAATGACCTTTGTATATATATATATACATACATATATTTATTTAAATGGAAATTCGCTAGCAATCAACGCACAAGTAGAAAGAGATCTAGTCTCTAAGACCATACAAAAAATAAACGATTGCAAAAACATCACACAAACTTCTTTACATTCAATTATTTCCACAAAATTTAGCTCAAAACATACAGGAAAAAACTATAAAATCCTGCTAATTTTTCAAAATTGGCTCACCAGATTTTATTCATAAAAAAATTATTATATTTCATCAGGCCAGTGTATTACAATTTTTAAATTTACAAATTGTGAGTTACTTGAAAAAATAAATTCTGTTACTTGATTATTCTAAGACTCATTTAGAATTAAAAAGAAGAAAGGTTTTTAATTTTAGATTTTTTTATTTACTCCTGAACCATAAATTTATTTTATTTAAAATTTGCTTATTGTGATCACATTGGGTATTGCATGTTTTGAACATAGTAAGTGGTGAATGTAGTAAGTGGCAATTAGGAAACATGATGCACAGTGCAGGCTGGAGTTCTTGGTGTTACATTCCACAACCCCGATTCTTAAAATACAAAAATTCCTTTGGGCTTTGTTTATAAAATTGTTTGATGAATTTAAAAAGTATTTTTTTATAGAATAGGTAATTTTTGTATATAGTGAACTATAGTATTGTAGTTGCTATTAGAATCAGTACAATAGTATATATACATATATTACATAAAATCTAGCCTACCAAGAATGTTACTATGCAGCCAACTCAATTATTTGTGATAATGGTCAAGACATACTGTCAATAAAAATTAAATAATGTAAAATCAAAATAATTTAAATTTTATTTATCAAACTTTTTGAAAATTTTAATTAATTTAAAAAAAAAACACTGGACATTTTCAAACGGAGATAAAAAAGTACATAAATGAGGCTACACTAACTGTAACATATACATTCAAGTATTTAAATGCCATCATACTACTTACCCAGCCAAATTTCATTACATAGTATTAATTAATCTGTGCAGGGGGTGCAGACTAGCTGCACCTATCGAGAGGATTTAAATGCCCCTCGCATTACCCGAGTGTAACACACATTTACACTTATAATACTACACTTACGACTTTAACACTTTACACACACACTTACATTTAGGGAGGTGATAATGTGCTTTTTGCCTTAAAATAACAACAACAAAAAATGTAACATATACACACACAACATACACTGACTGTATGATCAGTAATCACTGCACATACTATAGTACATCCACGGTTATCCAAGATAAAGGGAGAAGTCATATCATACAATGGTTTTCTTGGTTAAGACCGTGGTATTAGACACAATGTCACCCTCTATATTTTATTTATTTCCCATAATTTTTTATGGTATTTGTGATTTTAGATGCATTTCAGATAACCCGGGTTTCAGTTGACATGAGTTCGATTAACCAAGGTTTTATTGTATATCGTATAAAAATTAGTGTGAAATCGCCAATCAACAAATTGATGTCTTATTAACTGATTGTGTGACAGAAAAGGAAAAATAATGTTGCAAAGTAAAACAGTGTGATAGCCTTTATGTCTCTTATTCTACTGTATTTATCGCAAAACATACAGTCGCAAATATTCTCATGTAATCTGTACAAAATTACTGGTCAGCAATAAATACAAAGCAACTGTACTGTAGGAAGATGACTTGTTTGCTAGCATAAGGATTTTATTAATGATTGGTGAATGGTATCGCTATCCTATATCACTAGGCTATCAGTGGTCCTAAATAAACTGTCATTTTGTATTTGTTCTTTGTTTACATACCCCATCTTTGCTAAATATACTGTATACAGCTTTATCTTGTTTCCCTACTTCACAAAAATGTGGTCAGTCACTGCAATTCTATTCAAATATAATTGCACAGAAAAATCCTTTTATCTTGGTGTATATAGACTGCATTTAGATAGCATATCTAAAGAAATTTTGACCGTAGTATGCGGTGACACCTGCCGTATTATTCATAATAACTGCCATAAAAGTAATGTTAATTTATAAATGGAATCCGTTCTTTGTGATCTAATCAATATAAGTGAATCATCAGATTAACTAATGAATCTAAAAAATTACACCAAATTTCTACTTTAGACAGATAGCTCCCAAACTCAATTTTTTGAGTGTATAGCAACTAACAACTTTTGTCTGAACATTTATGAAAAACATTTTATCAAAATCATTAAAACCTTTTGAGATATTTTATTTTTAACAAGTTTTGTTGACTAAAAACGGGCTTCAAAATACTTCTATGAAAAATTAAAAGAATGGCTCCCAAGGTAAGAAAATATGGGCAAACCAAATCTACATACTAGTTTGGTATCCAGCATTTGTGCAAGATACATAGACTGAAAAACGCCTACATAAAACACATTAACTTTTGTATACTTCAAATAGTAAGAAAGTAAACATTACTTAATGTAAAATAATTCAGGAAAAAGTTAATTCTTCTTAAATTTAATAATGCACATACAATAATACTAACCCATTTTAACCTGACCCTCGCCGTACGTAGCTCCCAGCAGATCTACTTAGTCACCTTTAACAATGTCTCTGATGTTTCTATGCAATTGGAAGTGAAGCAGGGACCAATGCACTCCAATGTAGAGCTGTTTCTGTAACAACTTCACTTAGGATACATAAATAAGCTTAATTAAATGTAATTTCTCATCAAGATTAATACAAAAAGAAACAAATAATCACACAGTTTTAAATAAGTATGCTACACATATATAAGTTTGCAAAGTATTATAACTACACAAAAAATCCATACACATTATAATATGTATGTTAGAGTATGAATTGACACTAATAGAACCTGAACTGACCTGTTTTTGTAGTCATTTCACTGTCTTGTTCATTCTTCAATTTAAAACCAAAATTAAAATCTTCTTTTTCTTCATTGGAAAAATATTTAAACGTAACCGAACATATTAAACAAAAACAGAACTTAAAACTAAAAGAGCCCATGCGTGGTAACAATAGCTTGAAATATATCAAGCAGTTACATTACAAATCTGAAACAGAAAAACATCCTAACAGAGTCTAACGTGACTCTTAACGCGGGACTATAATTTCACCCCCCAAGTCTAACGTCAACCTCTAATAAGTGTTGAGGAATTACGACAGTGCAAAAAGTGTAAACACAGTGGTAGTGTAAGTGTGTGTAGTGCGATGAACCCAGCAGGGAAACCAAGTGTCCCCCTGGGCCAGAGTATGGGTGGCCTGAAAGAGATACATTGGTTAGTCAAACCTTAACTTATTTCAATGCAAAGTACTACCTTATCTCTAAATTTCAGCAAAAATAGTGGAACTTATTAAAAATGTAAAGTGTAAGCAAAATATTAAAAACAAAACTTTTTAAAACTTAATAAAAAAAACCAAAAAAACCTAGCATTTGTAAAAGTGCTGTGTGTGGGTGTATGTACATCATTTAATAAATCTTCTAAGAAACATCTTGTGCAATTGGCTAAAAAAGAAAATAACCTGAAAAAGATACCTGCAATAGAACAAAGTACACATACAACAATTAATTTTAAAATAATTAAAAATAATATAAATTCTGATTAAAAAAATCATAATAAATACTATTCCCTAACAAAAATATAATACGTCCTTTTATATAATATCAGTAATAAAAAGAGTTTAAAATTCACATGAATTCTGATACATAACCTACAATAAATATTATTCCTAACAAAATATATAACAGCTCTTCTTATTTGTATGTACCACCCCTATTAATAAAAGTTTAATTGAATTCTGATCCAGAACCCACAATAAATATTATTCCTAACAAAATATATAACAGCTCTTCTTATTTGTATGTACCACCCCTAATAATAAAAGTTTAAGTGAATTCTGATCCAGAACCCACCATAAATATTATTCCTAACAAAATATATAACAGCTCTTCTTATTTGTATGTACCACCCCTATTAATAAAAGTTTAAGTGAATTCTGATCCAGAACCCACAATAAATATTATTCCTAACAAAATATATAACAGCTCTTCTTATTTGTATGTACCACCCCTATTAATAAAAGTTTAAGTGAATTCTGATCCAGAACCCACAATAAATATTATTCCTAACAAAATATGTAACAGCTCTTCTTATTTGTATGTACCACCCCTATTAATAAAAGTTTAAGTGAATTCTGATCCAGAACCCACAATAAATATTATTCCTAACAAAATATATAACAGCTCTTCTTATTTGTATGTACCACCCCTATTAATAAAAGTTTAAGTGAATTCTGATCCAGAACCCACAATAAATATTATTTGTAACAAAATATATAACAGCTCTTCTTATTTGTATGTACCACCCCTATTAATAAAAGTTTAAGTGAATTCTGATCCAGAACCCACCATAAATATTATTCCTAACAAAATATATAACAGCTCTTCTTATTTGTATGTACCACCCCTATTAATAAAAGTTTAAGTGAATTCTGATCCAGAACCCACAATAAATATTATTCCTAACAAAATATATAACAGCTCTTCTTATTTGTATGTACCACCCTATTAATAAAAGTTTAAGTGAATTCTGATCCAGAACCCACAATAAATATTATTCCTAACAAAATATATAACAGCTCTTCTTATTTGTATGTACCACCCCTATTAATAAAAGTTTAAGTGAATTCTGATCCAGAACCCACAATAAATATTATTCCTAACAAAATATATAACAGCTCTTCTTATTTGTATGTACCACCCCTATTAATAAAAGTTTAAGTGAATTCTGATCCAGAACCCACAATAAATATTATTCCAAACAAAATATGTAACAGCTCTTCTTATTTGTATGTACCACCCCTATTAATAAAAGTTTAAGTGAATTCTGATCCAGAACCCACAATAAATATTATTCCAAACAAAATATGTAACAGCTCTTCTTATTTGTATGTACCACCCCTATTAATAAAAGTTTAAGTGAATTCTGATCCAGAACCCACAATAAATATTATTCCTAACAAAATATGTAACAGCTCTTCTTATTTGTATGTACCACCCCTATTAATAAAAGTTTAAGTGAATTCTGATCCAGAACCCACAATAAATATTATTCCTAACAAAATATATAACAGCTCTTCTTATTTGTATGTAGCACCCCCATTAATAAAAAGCTTAAGTGAATTCTGATCCAGGAATAAGTATTATTCCTAATATAATATGTAACTTCTCTTCTTATATATGATGCCTCATGATAAAACTGCAAACTGCAAATGAATTCTGATAAAAAACCTAACATTAAAATGCTATTCTTATAAAATTATACAAACCACATACCTTACATATTTCTTCCTGTAACTGAGGTGATTGATGTCTTGATACTCAGACACAAAACATGTGTCTTGAAAAAAGCTGAAAGTGCATTTTGTTTTTATTTGAAATATTAACTTCTTAAGTATTTTAATTTTACTGTATTAATTCCACTAAGTTTGCCGAACTAATTACTAATAACATGCCAGGTAATTCTGCAGGGAAACAATTAACACATAGTAACAGCTACTAAAAAAACAAAACAAAATGCAATATTTGAATAATTGGTTTTTATTATAAAAGTTTTAAATTAAATTAAAATTTATAATCAAGGAAATATTATTATTATATTTAAAGGTTTCTTTTTACTATTTTGCTTCAAAAAATTAGTTATACATAAAATATTAAAATTGTTGTTAATTTAAAAATTGATATTATACATTATATTTATATTGATACTTTAAAAAATATTTTATATTTTTAAAACAGAATTTAAAATATATTATTATTATGGAGCAGTAAAGACTAGTTTAATACAAAATTGTACAGGTTATAAATGTTAAAAGTAAATCATAAGAAAAAATGTTATGACATTTCTGCAAAGTAAATGCAAAAACAAATATGTATTAAGAAAACATTTAATTAGTTATTGAAAGGAAAAATAAAAAAGGTGCAAAATCATGTTTAAAACACTCCCTAGCCAAGCCTATAGACAACATTAACTGGAAACAACAACTAAACCACCTAAACCAAAGGAAAATCAGCCAAAAATATCTTCACAGCTTCCAGGTCTTCTTGCAGCATAACAAAAGCTGAACTCCCTAACAACAATGAAACTATTAGATCCTTAATAACCTACAAATAAAGAACCTGAAAAAATCAAAGCAACCTCTACAACAGCACTATAAACCTCAAAACCATAATAAAGCACCTCTGTAACAGCAGTCATATATAACGTCAGACAGCAAATATAACAAATGTGTTTGTAACATTGATCTTTACACTACATTTTCCATTTTGACCTTTCCAAACTAATATTATTATTAGAAGACTAAATTAAAAACTAATACTTTTTTAAATATTGATCAAATATTAAATTTTTATGTAAACAAATACATTTTTATCTAAATCAAAGTCAATTAAATGGAATTATTAATTTTGTAATTGAGAAAATGTTTATTAGGCTATGTGTTCCTAAATACAGTAATATAATATTTTTAAACAGTGTACAATCATTGTTCCCTAATTAATTAATTTTAATTTATTAAACACATTTATGCATGACATATTTTACTTTTTTTTACTGGGCTCTAAGCACTTAAAAATATAAAATTTAAAAAAATTAAAGACCAATTAGATTCTTCATGAAAAAAATTCAAATTCAAACATTTAATAAAAATTTTTGTAATGAAATAGAAGTTTAAAAGAAAGTAATAGTGCAAATACATTAAATAAAACAGGTAGAATGGAGGAAACAACCGATTAATGTAGCATCAAATCGATGGAAACACTGGCCACGATTACGTTATTCATGAATTATTCGAAACCGATTACAGTTAGTAAACTTCCATTTCATTACATTTCAGGGAATTCCATCAGACCTTTGTAAAAATTATTAAGGGAAACAGAGAAGAGGTGGTAACTTAATTTTACGTTAACCTAGGGGTCACACATTTAATAAAGGGTGGGCTTCTCCGGACCTGAAAATTACACAAAGCAATGAGGCCTAATAAGGCCTATAGAAAAGCCTCCTCTCCTCTGTGAAGCAGGGGTAAAAACAAAGACATGATGGACATAAATTTAGCTGACATGTTGTGTATGCTACCCACTTACCTCAAGTCCAAAGCTCTGGGCTTGAGAATACCACAAACCTGAAATAGAATAAAGTATTTAAATAAAGAATAAATTACACAAAATTAGATTAAATTTTAATTATTTAATTTATTAACAATGATTTTGTAAAAGCTCTACTCTCCCAATAAAGCCTGCAAAAAATAAACAATACAGAATCATAATACTTAAACAGCTAGTTTTAAACTCACTGAATAATATAATTGATCTAGAAGTGTCACGTATTGTAGTTAACTTATGAATAAACTGATTAGAAGATTTAAGAGCTTTTCAAAATTGGTTTTATGAATAAATTTTACTATAACTATAAATAATAATAGTAATAACTTTGAATAACCTGACTATAGCAGCTAATAATATAAAATTTGGTATAACAAGATCATGAATCAAAGCGTAAACAAATGTATTTTTGTAAATAAGTTTGATTATGTGGGGACCAAAAATAGGGCTGATCAAAGACGTTAAGGAGTAATTGGCACCTGGGCAAAGATTTGGGCTGGCACTTCCTCCCCTCCCAAAGCAATCATTAGTAACTATGGTATGAAAAAATATGCAAATTAAATCATTTCAGAAATTTTTATTACTAAACTCCAATCGTTAAGTCACCCAAGCCTCTGCAGTTCATAAATTATACGCAGAACGTGACCAGTACTGCTTTTCAGGATCCAAAACTTAAAAACATAGAATTGTATAGTTGTCAGTAAAAACAAAACAAAATTTTAATTAGTAGAGTCAAAGAGTAGGAAAACAATTTGAAAATAGCACTCAACCATTTTCTCTTTCTTCAACATTGATACATCTATAGCCTAAACTACTGAACAGATATTGAACAATGATGACTTGTTTTATTTGTTCTGGTGTTACGATATGCATTTTACAAAAAACTCAGAAAATACATTTTTTTCAATGTTTTCATTTGAAAAAAAGGAAGAACACTTGATAATTTAAACATTTACGCTCCTACAACCTGAAGTACCTTAACTAATTTTGATTAATGATGACTTTTATTATGTGCCTTTTGCGTTAAAGTTTTTAAAATGCATGAAAAAGTAAAAAAATATTACGTTCAAGTGTTATGAATGTAAAGTGTATAAATTTGAGTGAAGTTTTTTTAATTTGTATTCAAAGTTTTTTTCAAATGATCTTTTTTTCAATGAAAAATAAACGTAAATTATTAATATCAGAACATTTTTAAATCATTTTTACTACTTTTAGTCGTATAATGCTTCATTTTAAAACAGAATATTCAGGCTCTTTAAAACGGCTATAGCCTACCCTGAGCAAAATTGTCCACTACTATTATAATATAATAGTATTATATTATATATATTATGACAATAATGATAATATATTATTATTTAAAAGTCTTGGCAGGGAATATTTTACCACTTGAGGTTTTCATTTAGATTTTTAATTATATAAATATTTAATGTTTATTTTTATTATAATAGTTTAATTTTATTTTTATTATAATGTTTAATTTTATTATAATGGTAAGTGGTTTTTAAACTGTGGTTACATTTACATATTTTATTTTAATTTACTTATTTTATTTATTAAACCACAATAAAAATTTTCCAATAATTGTAGAAGCCTATTAGTATATTTATTATATTCATAAATATGACTTGTAAAATCTTAGAAATAAAATTATAAAATATGATTAAAATTTTTCATGAGACAAAAAAAACTCCTTAAAATTTTAAATATAAATTTTTACTTCAAACTTTCATTGAGCCTATTCAACAAAACAGAAAATAAAACTATATAGTTTTTGTTTTGGTTAACACTTTTTTTTTAAACAAATATTTATAAAATCCTACTAAATTTACTTCATGTAGTTAAATAATAAATTGGCATAAATATCCCACTTGTATTTTAATCCTTATAAACAAAAATTAACTTGAATTATTTTCCAACATTAGTAATTGATCTTTACTAATGCTAATTTCATTGGCTAATTTTAAGCGCCTTTTTTACTAACCAAGTCTGAGTTAAAATGTAATTTATAAAAGTTTTATTCACAAAAAATAAAGAAAACAATTCACCAATAATTATAGTAAACATATTTGAATGTGATGAATAACATATTATTGTCGTTTAAACACTAAAACCATGAATTCTGTATAATTTTACCGGGTACATAATTTACCTTATTATGGAAGTTGGCTAGCCTAATGTAGGAGCTGCAGACTTGGGACTTGGTTCTTCACACACAATAAAGAACTCAAATTTTGGTAGAAACCTTATAATCCCTACAAGTTGACACCGTAAGGTAGCTAAGGACATATGATTTATACAAAATTTTCGGAAGTTCTACGATAATCACTTATTTTTTTAATGAAACTTCACTTTCACTTTCACATCACTTTCGCCTTCCATTTTCATCTATAAATTTGCAGAAGCCGGTTGACCTGTAAGACGGAAAAACTGGAAAAACAAGGTTGTCACATTTACTGCAAATTTTTAATTGTACCATAGATAAAAATAATTACATATAAACATAATATATGTATTAACAATATCATTTTTTGTTTTTATTTAAATAGTTCTTTAAGAAATTTTATAATTAATTTTTCCAACACAGAAATTAAAACAATATCAAAATTGTTACTTTAATTTTCTTCATAAACTTTTGTGCATAAATTAAACACTATTAGAAACAAGTTAAAAAAAAAATAGTACCATGTTTTTTTTAATTATGTGCATACTTTATCCTACGTTTTACAATATTGTAATATCTACGAATACGATACATTCAGATATACAATATATGAATATATATAAAAGTTATTTTCTAAAGTAAAAAAACCAATTAAAAAATTCTGAAATCTGATTGGTCGATTCTTTAATCAGTTTAACAAGGGGAAATGTTGCAACAAGGCTTGATGCAATGCAATGATTTTAAGTTTAAAGAAAATATTGCAGTGTGCTTTACAGTTGTGTACAACGGAAAAATTTTATTATAATGGTAAGTGGTTTTTAAACTGTTTAAAAAAGAAATTATTTGATTACCTAACCTATAATTTGATTCTGTATTTCAGAACAATTTGTAAACAAACGTGTGGAATACATTAAAAATATAATTTCCTAGGCTTAACAGAATTAACCTATATTGTGGATCCAACTATCGATTGTGAATAACCTATCCGAAATTATAAAATACTTAATTCCGTTAAAATCTATAATTTTACTGTTAATTTATGTGCGTATAAATAGATAGTTCATTAAATGCTTTCGTATGTTTATAAAAAAACACTATATTCTCATCTTGTGTTGTAGTTTAAATTAATCACTAGTTCAATCAAGTGTTCATAGAGTGTTCTTGCTACTTCAATTAACGTTAAACACAACAGCTGTTTTTTTCATTACCGAATTTTAAAATGGTTTTGTTCACACTTCAAAAGGTTTAAATTGTTTGAAAATGTAACACTTTTTGTTATGTCTAGTATACATTTTAAATCTATAACTAAGTAAAATAAGAAGCACACTTTCTAAACAAGCAAGAAGTGTGTTTTGAAACATCGTTTAGGATCTATTTTATGTGGTTGAAATATTTTCAGTGTGATAATACTGTATTAATTCTTTGATTTAACAAATTTGTAAAAAACAACGTTTTGAATTAGTGGCACTTTATGATGATTAGGTTAAATTTGTAGTTTTATAAATTAACTATAATTAATTTTAACTGTTGTACTTACAGATGTATTGAGACACTTTTATTTTACTCACTATCTGTTGTTAAACACACTTACACAACACATAACACATTAACAACACAAAACACACAACACATTTACAAACCAAACGTCCAAACCAAGATGTGTGAAACACCCAATAAACCAATGAGACATGACATAATTGACAAGTTTGCTAACTGTCCAGTGCTGTAGCCTACTGAAGAGGTAGGTAACATGACCTTGACATAGACGAGAAGGGATGTCTCTTATGCCTCTTATCCCTACCCATCTACAATACCCCTACAGTGTTGTTTTTTTTTTTTTTTTTACTACTACTACTTAAAATTGTACCTAAATTTAAAACAGACGGCTTGTATCCGAGGTACTAACTTAACATTGAAATAGTGTTTTTTTTTCAACTATGGTACTCCATTTACCGCTATAAATATCCTACAAGCAATTCTGATCCGATTTTATTCAAATGTGGTTCAAAAATCGATTTTGGAAATAGCTTGACGAAATTACCCAGCAAAATCCTTCGTTTTGACAGATATTGACAGATATTTTTAAAAAACCGTAGCTTTTCTACCTTACACTTTTTTTGAGAATACGATTTCACCGCCGTGTGTTAGCAGTTTAAAATTTCAAAATCCGTTGAAATTTTCAAAAATGAATTTGACGGCGGAATTTTAGAGTGCTAAGTTGTGCAGAGACATTAATGCTTGATTATGATGGTAAAATCAGATTTTCCAAATGATTGCCATCACGTCAGCGAGACAGTTGCGTGCCGCGATATTTTTATAACAGGTCTGTAAGTAATATTTATTTTACTATTTGCTTGGTTAGTATAACATCCTTATAACATACAAATCGCTTTCCTACAAGGAAAAGACAGTACAAACAGGCGTCATGGCATAACAATGCGTTGCAGTCTCTGTCTATATCACAAGTTTGTTTTTTCGTGTCTAGCTATTCAAGCCGACCAAACAGGAAACGACAGTCAGCAGTATTCTGTCATTGTTATCGCTCTCGCAAAGGAACTTAAAGCAGGGCCTATTTCCTGTTCACTCTAATGTCTTTATATTTTTGTATCCTTATTCAGTCCATTAACAGACAAATATTTTACACTGTTTCATTACATGCTTACTGTACTGTATGTCTGGGTCAAATTTTAAAACCTAAATTAAACTCATTTTCCGACTACCTGGAGCTCTCAAATTTTATAAATGTTCATATACCCGATGACAATGCAATTTTCAGTCATAAATATTATACAATCTAACGTAAATGTGGATCAAGTCTTACAATCTATTTTTTTTTTTTTTTTTTTTTATTTTAAGGCGAAAAGCAACATTGAGGCTATTATCGCCTCTCTAAATGTAAGTGTGAAAGTAAAGTGTTAAAATCGTAAGTGTGTGGTTTGTTAGATTCGGGTACCGCGAGCGACGTCTAAATCCTCTCAAAGGTACAGCTAATCTGCACCCCTGCGGGATCTTACAATCTATACTCACTTAAGCTCTGAAACTTAATTAATGCCACAGCCCAATTGATATACACAAGCTTAGTATTTATAATGATTAATACAATCTACTGAATACACTGTTTTACTTTTAAATAAAAAAAACTTACGAAAATTGATAAAAAAATTGAAGTCTATAAAGTAGAGAAGGAATTTTTACTTCGGGGAATGTGCTACTTTAATCAGCAGAAATTAAATAACTAATCTCATTGTTAAGCTTACATTTTACACAACTGATATTAAAAAAAAATAAACACATCATACAGAAGAATAAAATTTGAATCATACACATTGAAATTTATATACAATGTGTTTAACTGTACAATGTGTTGTTTTTTAATTCAAAGCGATTTAACATTTATAATAAAATACTGTAGTAGTGTTTTACAGTTGTATACAACGAAACAAATTTATTTTAATGGTAAGTGGTTTTTAAACTGTTCAAAAATAAATTATTTGATTACCTAACGTATAATTCAATGCTGCATTTCAGAACAATTTGCAAACAAACGTGTGGAATACATTAAAAATATAATTTCGTAGGGGTAACAGAATTAACCTGTATTGTGGATCCAACTAAAATGAATCGCAAATTATGAAATACATAATTCCGCTAATACCTATAATTTTTACCATTAATTTATGTACGTATAAATAGATATTTCATTAAATGCTTTCGCATGTTTATAAACACTTTGTGCACAATAGTCGGACATTAAACAAAAAAAAAAAAAGATTCTCATTTTGTGTTTGTAGTTTAAATTAATCACTAGTTCAATCAAGTCTTTATAGAGTGCGCTTACTGCTATTACTGCTCCAATTTACTTTAAACAGCTGATTTTACAGTAGGTAACTGCGTTATATTTTAATATTTGTTTGAATTTTATTATTGTGTTGAATTGTAAGTATATTTTGTCTTCAAATCTTTTTATTTTTCGTAATATATAAATTGTAAGTTAAGTTTTTAAATATGTGGGATAAATGATAGAAATAACATTTTGTTTATTTTAATATTTCTATAAGAAAATTCAAAGACATTTTTTGTTTTACCGTTTATATAAGCTTCTATAACCTTCATTTCACACATTTGTTTAAACACAAGAAACATCAAGATTCATTTTAATCGATGGCATATAATGAATGATTAATTAGAAGGGATGTTAAAAATAATCTAACCAAAATGTAATCAGTTTGTTTAGTTATAAGTTTTTTGTGGTATAGGTTTAATTAATTTTTATGAAAAGCACATGGTGTTCATGTATGGTGACCATTATACAGGTTTCTCCAAAAACTGACTCCTTTTTCTACAAAAAAAAGGTACTAGCCTAGAGATTTTTGTGTGACATTCGAGAATTTTTCATTGAACAATTCATTTTTGTAAAAATAATTTTAGGAGACAAAAAATGTTTCCCAACAAATTCTCTGGTACACTATTTGTGTAATTAGTAGGCTTATTTATGCTTTAGTGAAACTTTTATAAAATTGTTTTTCATTTATTATGTACTTTATTATGCAATTAAGAAATATTCACCTGAGGAGGATTAAATTTCTTATAAGTTTCAATTTTATCTTATTTTTAATGGAACTATTTTGTGTCATTTCCATCTATATGATGCAAAAGAATAGCTGGAGCTTGTGCATGTATGATTTCATACACCAACTGTATTAGCTTGCTGTTTAATTTTCACCATAATAATTACAAAATTAATAATTTTCTGTGTGTTAGCTTGGTTGTTGAGGTATAATTTTCTAATTTTTAATTACTAATAATAGGCTGTTTACTAATAGACTGTATTAAATTATTTACACACATTAAATAAAGTGCATTTGCAAGAAAAAACTTTGTAACTTTTGCACTGTAATGGTAACTTTACCAGTATGGTAATGGTGACTTCAGCCTAATGGTTAGGTTATGGGAGTTATTTTTTTCTTGATTTCAAGGTATTTTCGTCACTTTTATATTTTGTATTATTGTAGTATTACAAATGGGCATGAAATAAAGTGCTTTGGCAGAAAAAATATGAGATCATCCAGATAATGCGTATTTACTGTGTAATTATTACACACCACTTATTATTCCATGATTTATATTTTATTTTGACTTTAACAACAATATAAAATGTAGACAGATTTTATATCTAGTAAACAGTTTATAAGTTCAATAGAAAAATTTTCTGATCCGAAAAAAAATTGGCTAACCAAACCTGACATGGTTTTGTATTATGTAATTATGTATTATTTGTAAAGTTCCGCTATAAAAAATATATTTTATTTGAAATAAAACTATTATTTCATGCAAACAAAGCAAATCTTGTAGTAGCTGTCTAATCCTATATAATTATTGGTTTTCAAAAAATCGTTACAGCAACATTTTTTTGAGTCTTTCAAGAACTTTTCTCCATTATAGGTTTTATTCAGGGAAGGATATATTTTCCAATTTAAAAAAATTCTTGTATATTGTTAGTCATGTTAATATCCACTGTTGCTGAAGCAATTTTTTGAAAGTCAATGTTTTCATTATACAACAGGACTACCTTGTATAAGGGAATAGGTATGTTTGTTGCAAAAGTTATTTCAATAAAAACAAATGTAATATTAGTAACTCAGTTTCATTTTTGATATACATATTATATTATACTTAAACTAACACTGGTCTCAGGGGTAATATACCAGTGTTAGGTTTATAATTGCATTTAAATATAAATATAATTTAACTATTGGTTTTTAAATATAATTGTATTTAACTATTGGTTTTTATGAGAACCAAACAATCTGTTTTGTTTTAACAAAACAATCTTTTTTTTTTAAAAAAAAGAGTATTTTCATGAAAAATTGTCAATGGACATGCTTTTTTAGCATACAAAATATTTAATTTAAATTTGAATTATGAATAATAATAAAGTACTCACTGTTCTGTAATTGTATAATATCATGGAATTTTTTTTTGTGTTTAACGTCCGAAAGTTATGATAATAGAATTAATTAATATTTCATTAAGAATACATTTTAATATATTATTTTAAATACAATTTTCCTATAATCTGTCTGAGACTTCTTACTAGGCTTATTTTCAAGAAAATTAACAAAATTGCCTAATAACAATTGTTTTAATAATTAATAGTAAGTCAAGCTTGGTACAATGAGCTCAGTGATTCTTACTCAGCCCCTGCAAGAATCGGATCCAGAGTTGTGCAACCTTGTGAAACAAGAAAAGAATAGACAACGAACAGGTCTGGAAATGATTGCCTCTGAGAATTTCACTTCACAGGCTGTACTGGATTGCTTAAGCTCTTGCCTAACAAACAAATATTCAGAGGGTTTGCCAGGTCAAAGGTGAGTTTGTTTTTAATGATTTAATAATTATTTAACCCAAGAACTGGTGGGATATGTAATTTGGGACTCATTTGTCCCTTTCTCAACTGACAGTATCGTAAATTAAGGCTAATTACAGCCCTTATGGATGGATTATTTACAGCACTCCAAAGATTCACTATAGTTGTTGACTGGTGACATTTCAAGCTTTTTTTAATAGTAGAACTATCCAATAAGAATTTTTCTTTTCAAATCTATACTGGCCTAAAGTTTGTGTTACAACTGCCGCAAGCAGAGCCTACTCAAGCCTACTGCCGCAAGGTTGTATCAGCTGAGCCTACTCACTCTCGGAGATGTCAATTTATTTTTGTTTTTAAGTATATATAACCTGCAAAATGGATCATAATTTGAATTCGTGATTTTTTTGATTTAATGATTTAATCGTTATGGAAAATAACGATTTTTCTGATTATTATTCTATAGGGAAATAGTGGGAAAAAGAGCTAATCCTTCAGATAACTCGGAATAAATATATTACCAACTTTGTAAACAATGTGTTTTTTCAATATTTTTAGTAAAAATAAGTAGCAATAAGTAAATATTTTTTGATAAATAAATACTGCATATTTTTTACATTCATGTTTAAAAAAATTGTTTTTGTGTTGGTCATTAATGATGGAAAGTGACAAACAATTTTCAGAAAATTAATCTTTATATTTCTGAATTTGAAGATTATAGCTACTTAATTTGTTTCAATATTATATACTAGTATTTTCTGAACACATTGATATATAACACTTCATGTTTATTGTTAAGCTATTATTTTTTACGATTTTTTAAGAGTAATGCTGCATGGTATGGTAAAATGACATGCCAGTTAAGGCCAAAATACCCACCAGTTCGAGGGTTACCGCTAAAACTAAAGGTTTTGTTTTATATTTTTTGAAAGCATATGCTCAAAGTGCACCCCGTCATAATAATTGGAAGCATGGGTCTTTTGATAACATTTTTGTTAGTCTTCTCTGTGATGGTGTACACTTAGATCTGCCAAGAGGTCGAGACGCAGTTAAGTGTGCAACAGCTCCGTGGTCAGTGTGACTAAGATATTGATCAATCTGCTGCATCTGAATTTTGCACCGCAATATTGTAGGTTCAAGGCGCAGTTACTACTCCAATAACACCAATCTCTTAGCTTCATTTGAACATTCAGGGAAAAACGAAAAATATGACTATACAATACATAGTAGTTGAAGAATGTTCACCATCTTGGTTGTTATTTCCAGCTGTGTTGTATTTTGTTTTGTACAATTAATTGGTTCTTTAAAAAATTCCCAAAGGAAGAAATCCAGTGGGGACTTTTGAAACCACATCATTGGTTGTCTTGTTACAATCAAGGTAAAATGCGTGTTGTGAAATTCTGTTACATTACTTTTGTGGTGAAATGTTCTGTCTCGTTGGAAAATAAACATCGGCTTTGCATTCAAAGAGCAATCTTGAAATAACTAATTCATGTAATTTAATATAAAATAAAAATCTAATCTTTTTAAAGCACCTACTGTTTAGTTAGAAAGATTTACAAGTCAACATTTTCAGTCCATCTTCCCCCTAAATAGTCGAGTTTACAAAAAAATACCAAGAATATGCGTAATCTAAAAATGCCAAGAACACAGAGTTAATATTAATATTAAACCCTTTTAATCTCAATGTTTGATTTATTGAACATCTGTTTATATATATATATATATATATATATATATATATATATATATATATATATATATATATATATATGTATGTATGTATGAATGTATGTATGTATAAAATCACTTTGTTTAACTTGGCAGTTTTTTACAAACATATTTTTTATTTTAATGCAGTAAGTTGTTTAACATGACAAACAGTACAGATTATGAAACTTGTTAAAGTGTCAAGATTTCAGTTTGGTCAAGTGGTTGTGTAGTGTAAGGCTTTATACTTAGCACTTATAATGTGTTAGGTGTAAGCGGGTTTTGAACCCAGTATCGGCTGTTGTTTTTTCTGTACAACTCAAGACTGTCTGTCTGTGGCAGAGGGAAAGGTAAGGCTCACCTTAAATAAATAGTGGATGGTCCAGGTGAAAACTGACAGAGAAATCTTGTCAATAATGGTCCAACAAATTTGCGTTCTTTGTTGTTACATATAGAACCAAGAGTTTAGCTACTTTTTTCTTACTATGTACGTGTGTGTGTGTGTGTGCACGCGCGCACACCTGAAAATGTTGCAATCATTAAATATGCTCATTAGGCTTAAAAGTTGTCCAAACGTAAAAAAATATTTTCATCCATTGTGCTCAAATAGTTAAAAATTTTAAAGTTGACTTGCATTTTTTAAAGTTTAAGAAATTGATTGTTATTGCTCACAAAAATTAAGGTGAAATGTTAAACTTTAACTTTGTGTAAAATCAATATATTCTGAGTTCCCAATAATAGTATACTTAAAAAGATCAGGTATTGAATGTAGTAAAAATCAATGTTTTTTTTTCTTAGTTCTATATGTATATTTTTAAATTTGTATTAATAATTTACTGATAAGAAGTTAAAAGGTTATATGATAACAAAATTTGTTATGCAAGTTGTTTTTTCATCGTTACTTAAAAACATGTTTATCTTTTATGTTTGTCTCTTACTTGGAAAAAATTCTTAATAACCGTGATATGTAGCTGTCTTCTTTAAAAAATGAAAGTGAATATGTAAAAGTAACGATTTCTCAATAATAACTTTTAAATTGAAAATACATAAAGTGAATCCCGATCTGTGTCAGATTCATTTCTTATTTTAAACTGAATTTAAAATGCTAGTTAATATATTTTAATGCTGACTGTGATGATGAAATCGGATTTAAAAAAAATGTATATAAGATGAGAAGTACATAGTTTTTAAGGTTTAATTACAGGTGGATAATTTTGTGTTTCAACAGATACTATGGAGGAAACGAATACATTGATAAAATTGAACTACTTTGCCAGCGGAGGTGCTTGGAAGCGTTCAATTTGGATGCTAAGGAATGGGGTTGTAATGTGCAGCCTTACTCTGGGTCACCTGCCAACTTGGCTGTGTACACGGCGCTCTTACAGCCTCATGATAGAATCATGGGTAAGTGTACGAGGGTCATTTTTTAAATAAAAAAACCTTTTATTGAGGAATATAAGAGGAACTTTATTTATGAACGTAACTTTTACTGGAAATGAAAATATGAATATTTTATATTTTTCAACATGGTCTTCATTAATATCCAAGTATTTATACTTATATGGTACAAGCTTTTGAATACCGTCTTCAAAGAACTTTGCTGCTTGTCCATTTTAACCACTCTGTAACAGTCTCTTTTAACAAATCATCATTCTGTCAGTGCTTTCCTCCAAGAAATTCGGTAATTTTGGAAAAAGAAGAAGTTCTCAGTGCAAGTCAGGGTTGTATAGTGGATGGTCCAATAATTTCTACTGAAAGGTTTATCAGTTATCTTCGTTTTTCCCATATTTGATGTCAAGCATTATTTTGAAGCGTAATGACGCCACTAGTAAGTAGTCGCTGCTGATGATTTTGAATACTGCACCTAAGCTTTAATAAGTTTATACATTTCACAATACTTTCCAGCATTTATTGTTGTTCGTGTTGGCAGGAAGTCTTAACAGCAGAATGCTGTTACATGTGACTGTGACTTCCCATGTTGATGGTTCTTGCTAGCCCAAGTTTCATCACCCAAGTTTCATGACAAAGCGACTTAAGAAATCAACATTCTTGTCATAGAGCCAAAAATGACAAAAAATGTTCCTCTTTCAACATTTGTTTGCACCCATCTACCAACATTTTTTTTGCATTATTTGTTAGAAACAGTTTCACAAATTACTGTTCTAGAAACTTCAAATTTTTGAAGAAGCACATCAACAGTGAAGCACCTCCTCAACCTTTTGTGTAAAGTTTCATTCATGACAGTAGGCTGACTGGATCATTCTTCATCACAGACATTTGTCCTTCCTTCATTAAAAATCCTGCACCAACTTGGGCGTGAACATGATGCGCAAAGGGCTCTTACTTTAAAAATAATCCTTGCAACTGCTGATAAAGTTGTCTAAATGAATATCATCTAGAAAAGGTTTTTTAATCTGCAAGGTTTCCCAGATTATCCATCTCTTGGATGAACTTTCTCCAGGAAGCCTGTTTGTCCTTCCTAATATCTTTCTGTTAGTCAGTGAGAGCTAAGTGATATGACTAACAGTGACTAGTAAGTGAGAGCTAAGTGAAGCCCTTCACTCACGACTACGTTTTGCTACATTAAAGAGATGTCTTTGAATGCACTCGAGGTCTTTGTTCCACCATTTTGCCCTACCTTTCTTTTTTTTGGTACTGATTGTGCAATTATCCTGATAGCAGTCTATTATGGTGTCTCCAGTCTATGATGCCAAAAATTCCAGATCTGCAAAAGTTCTTACCTTGTCCAGTGACTCCATATGGCTAGCAAGGTCATTACAATGAAATTGAAGATACGTATAGAACTTGGATATCTGTTATTTTATTCCATGTAAAATAAAAGATAATTGTCCTATTATTTACATATTCTTAAAAAATATGTAACAGAAATGTGAGAAATTGTTTGAATATTGGAATGATACTCCATATTGATGTGAAAGTTGTTTTTTTAATGTAATGTAAGCAAAAAATTAAAATGGTGAAATTTAAGTTTTTTTGACATTCCCAGAGGTTATTACATATCGATTGTTCCAGATTAATGATAGATATGGATGAATGTATTATTATGACCTTGGATAACATGTTACTTGCTGAGGGTCAGTAAAACCTGTTGTTACCTGTTATACAGAGTTCCTGTCTGGACAGGTGCCCAGGTCAAGGTCATTTGGTTCCCCACAAATGCATTGGGTACTAGAATGATTACCTAACACACAGGTTAAGCATCACACTTCTGTTCTAGACCATCTGTTGTTACTTTGCTTTTGAATTGCATTTATAATTTATTACATTTTGAGTTTGTAGATTTTTTTTGTTTTTTTAATTAGTTAATATAATTTGTTTGTTTGTGCATAACAATAAAAACTAATGTAACAAGGATAGCATTTCAAGCTGATGTTTCTAAAAAAACAATTTATGTCCACAATGTCCTTAAGCATTGACACAGAAAATATTTTTGTCACTTGTCCATGCTTTATACCAGCTAGATTTTTGTATCAGATCTTCATTCAAATCGAAACCATTGAGCATCTACTAGAATTAATGAACCCTTAAGCAACTTTTTATTTTCAAAAGCTCTCTTTCAATCCCTACTGCTAACTACAGTGGGGCAAAGATATTTGGAGTCTTGGCTTACGTCACACATATTTTAAAAGATTAACTGTAACATTCAGTCGACATCGACTCTGACAGTTAATTGACATCTACTTTAGTGACTACTATTCTATTAAAAAACATCTGCGTCGGGCCAAAAAGGTAGGCGATAGTCTGACTCATTCGTTTTGTGTTTTTATGATTTTATCATGTTTTATCTACCCCTTTATTAGAAATGAGAGGAATAATTAAAAAGACAATGAATGAGGGAAATGTGTAAAACTTCATGCATTAAAATGAAGTTTACACATTTAAACTTCATAATTTAGGCTTAGCCAGTTTGTTATACTATTATTTGAAGTTTGCTGATAACACTTATGGACAAAGATTGTATAATTTTTTGTTAAATGTTTTTATTCAGAAATTTGAAACTACAGAAGAAAGAAGGCGTTGTATAATAGGATAAAAAAGGATAAAAAATTATTAAAATAAGTATGTTAAAAACAAAAATAACATATTAGTTAGGTAACAAGTAAATGGACCAAGACTTTGGAGGTACAAAAGCCGTTATGGTTTGTACCTATTACCATAAAATAATTAACTCTGTGTAATAGATATCTTTTGGATGAGCGATGATAGCCTGTATGTGCTTTCGTCAAAATTAAAAAAAAAAAAATGAAGTGACTTAGGTACTATCAAAAACTTAAGTTCTTAATATATTATCACACGGAACTGATAAAACAAGTACTATACTGTGTGACGGATCCACCTGCCAGTGTTTGTAGACATCGCAACAGTAGTACTTAGAGGCGCACATACCTTGTGTCATATTTCAAGTATATGTGTATTTCCCTTCAAGTTTCAAACCATAATGGCTTCGTATCTCGAAGTATCTTGGCCCATTTACTTCTGTTGCCTACCCATTTTGTGTTTTAAAATGTTTATTCTTTTTAATTTTTTATTGAAGATAAGTTTTTTATGTCGGACCTCTGTCGTGAGCGCGTCGAGGATGAACTTGCGCGAATCGACATCCAAATATGCAATGAAGGAGTATCTTGAGTTAATATACAGGTACTATTAGGTCTGCTTCCTTCGCTGTAATAGACTTCGAGACTGCATAACCGTTCAAACAAAGTGAGAATAATAAATGTTTAAATTATTTTAAACGCCATTGTATTACTTACTCAGTCCAACTTAATTATTTAGTATTCAAGTGTTAATTATATAACAGTAACTTTGTATACGTTTATTATATATTGGTATGTGTGAATAATAAATTTGTAAATTTGTTTAAATGCCATCATACTATTTATCCAGTCCAACTTAATTATTTAGTATTCAAGGTTAATTATATAACATTTAACCTTGACTGTTATACGTTTATTATATATTGGTAGGTGTGAATAAGAAATGTTTAAGTTATTTTAAAAGCCATTACCCTACTTACCCAGTCCAACATAGTTATTTATTTTTGTTGAGTTTACATTTTACCAATATTATATAGTTTGTAGTGTTTAGTTTTAGTTCTCCCTATTAAGTTATATTCTGGATGGACCATAATAGCCTTCATGCTTTTTACCTAAATAACAAAATTTAAAAAATATTCTAATTATATTCAACATTACCAAATCTATATTTCAACGACAGAGTCAAGCATCTACCCATCTTTTCATTTTTCTGTCCTTGGTAGCCTAAATATTAGTGAGAGATTATTCTGATTGTGTAATATTTTGGATTCATACCTTAAATTAGCTGCCTTTAGAGACAAAACTTCTTCCACCACTTTTTCACTCCATTGGGGAATTCAGTCAGACATATTGTTTTAATAAGTTATATACTGGTTTAGGTCGTGTGGCTTATATAGTCTGTTAATATTTTGATATTTGATGAGTGTACGTTGCATGTAGTCACAGATTATATTAATTAGGTTTCAGAATTTTTTTGTTTGCTATTGTGTGTGTAGTACTTTTTAATTTTAGTGTTATTTTGAAGTTTTGAAATGTTATTTTGTGTAAATACAGTGTATATAAATTGTATATTACGTTTTGTAAATGTTTGGTTATTTTTATGGTTTATTTTTAGTTTTGAAATGGCTTCAACAATAACCTATTAATTTTCAACAAAAATGTATGCATGCACTGAATCTAGATAAAATTGATGAATTTTGTAACACCCAACACTTTTTATTCTTATTAATAGTTTTCTTATGAACATAAGAAGTTGTTTTTATTGTATTTACTAATTTTTTTAATTAGTAAGAACGATCTTAACAGTCACATCTAATTTTAATTTAATGATTGTATTTGAATCGCCTGCCTGCTTATGTTGGTAATTAACCCATTGGTAACGAAAGACGTATATTGCCCGTCCTTCTCTCTCAATGGCTTAAGTACTAAAGACGGGCAATGTCCGTCCTCTACTTCACTGATCTCTTTGCCGTATGTTTCTAGCCTAAAAGTCGAATATAGAAATATAAATCTATTTTCAATCTATGAGATATTTTTCCTTCGTTTATTTCCGTTGTTACTCGTTAATTTCCGGCAGTTTATTTGTGAAGTTGTGTACGAATTTGACAGTTGTAGAAACATGGCTTCTCATGAGGAATTGTTTATTTCTTCGAGTGCATTTAGTGAGTTTGCTGGGGATATTTTAAATGAAAGTAGTTGTGAGATTAGTGATAATGAAGAGCAAGAAGTTATTGTTGAAAATGACAGTAGTGATAGTGATAACAGTGATGATGAGATCTGTGAAAATAGGCCTAATTGCAGACAATACTACACATAACCTACAAGTAAATGATTGGCAGTGGACTTCTAATCCAAATATAACTAAAATTCTGGTGACTTTTAATAGGGAAAATCCACCCAACAAGCAAAGCAAGGCCATCTAGAAAGTGTAGAGTATGTACTGCAAAAGGAAAAAGGTCTGAAACAATTTACCAGTGCAAAAAATGTAGTGTTCCTTTGCATTTGGAAAATTGTTTTGAAATTTATCATAGTCGGACAAATTTTTGAAAAGGAAACAAAATGTACATAGTGTAAATATATAAACATAAAAAATGTTAATATAGTGTTAAAAGTGTTGGCTAAATATGTGTTAACAATTACAACATTATGTAGGATAAAATTGGTAGGTTACTTGCTTTTATTATTGCACATAATCTTAGTGTAAACTACTGAAGAAATTCAGTACTGAAGGCCAATAGCATGTTAGTAAAATCCAGTTTCCAATGGGTTAATTAGCGTTACTCAAAAGCTGTGGGATGGGATGGTTTTACTATAGTAAAACCCAAACTTGGTTTTTCTAGAAACTGGGTTAACCAAAATAGTATCAGAAATAAGAAGAAAAAATCACTATATTATGGATAAAATGATTGGTTTGCATAGAAATGTAATATTGTGAAGCAAGTGTCAATGACTTAACGGTTAATTTGTTTACAGCAATTGGCTTAGGGCGTCACAGACAGAGTTGTTCGTCCCTACCCATAAGCGTTATCATGAAGCATAAAAGCAGTCTGTGCTGACAATTTTGGCTAAAGTGACTAAGCTTTAATACGGTTTCATAATACTTTTTTGCATTTATTTTCGTTTCTCTTGGCAGGAAGTCTTATCAGCAGAATGCCTTTTCAGTCCCAGAAAATTGTGACCATGATTTTTTTGAGTTGATAGTTTTTGCTTGTATTTTAGTGGTTTTTTCAGAGAATTTGAATGACCCATTGGATTTCTGGATTGTAGTAAGCAGTGCAAGTTTCATCACCAATGACAATCAGACTCAAGAACTTGTCACCATTCTTATCATAGCACTCCGAAAGTGAGGAATATGCCATACGCTTTGTTTTGTGTTCCTTTGTCAACATTTTGGTATCCGTGTCACACAAATTTTATTTATATTGGAATTTGTTAGAAACAGTTTTGTAAATTACTGATTTTAACACAAGGAAATTTTTGATGAAACATGTCAGTAATGAAGCGTCTGTTTTGGAGAATTTCCTCATGAAACTTTTGTGTCATTTCTTCATTCATGAAAGTAGGCCGATGGGGATCATTCATCATAAACATAAACATTTGCCCTTCCTTCATTAAAAAGCATATTGCCACTTATGCATATTGCATATACCACTTATGCATATACCACTTATGCATATTGCCATCATTCATTACATTTTCCCATGAATTTGAACAAGCTGCCGGTGAATTTCAGTATTTTTTGTGTTTAAAAATCAAATTACAGATCATACTTTACCATCAGCGGAATTTATTATTGACATGGTGATTAACAAAGCAGTATTGCACAACAACCAACACAAGCATAGACACAAAATGTACTGTTGGAACAGTTGAGGGGCTGGTTGAGAATGGTTAACCGTGAACAGATGTCATGTGACAACTTGCTTGGGAATGTTGCTTAAACAGTTCTTACGTTATCACCTTAATACAGTATCAATGAAAAACTTGTCATTAATGACAAAACTGAAATATGTATATTCGTAAATTTTTTATGTGTAAAATAAAATGAACTGAAATGTGATTTTCACTATAAAAGTCATATTTATTAACATTATAAAAGTGTAATATACCTGCACTCCAGTTTATCAATGACAAATATCTACTTCTGCATATTTCAAATATAGTTTATAAATGATTATATAAGTTTTTAGCATGCTAATTCTTATAATTTAATTATTTGAATTCAATAACCATAATAATTCTTGGAATGTGGGTGAAATATTTATTTCTTTAATGCAGTGTGATTTCATTTAATTTTAGGTTTGGATCTGCCTGACGGAGGTCATTTAACCCATGGTTTTATGACTTCAACAAAGAGAATATCTGCTACGTCCATATTCTTTGAATCAATGCCTTACAAAGTAAACCCTGAAACAGGTTTAATAGATTATGACAAATTGGCTGAGAACGCTCGACTGTTTAAACCTAAAGTTATTATTGCAGGTATGTAACGTAATGATAGCGAAATTTCGATTATACATAAATATGTTTAATCATCTCAGTGAAACATATCAAATTACCGAACCCGGAACTCACCTTAAATAAAGAAAACACCTATAGCCCATTTTCATTTGCAGTCCATATTAAATATATTAATAATAATATTGTAACCATCATATAAAATATAAATAAAAGAACTTCGAGTTTTGGTATAGCTTGGGGAGGGGCATACATTAATTGTATGTCTCCTCCAAGCCTTGCAAAATAGAATTTTAAAAATTATGAATAAAAATGAATTTTTAACAGAGAAGAAACCTTTAACACTAGTGCAACTTTACCAATAGGAGTCTGTTGTTTCATTATGAGTCTTTAAAAGGTATGTACTTATGTATATTCAAGCTGTAAGACAAGGAATAAAAGTGTGGTATTACCAAAAAATTGTAAGAAATTAAGTGAGAACAGTTATATAAGAGCAATACATGTATACAATGAAATTATTGTCATTCAATAAGAGCAACGGAAAAATAAGGTTGAAAAAATAGATGTTGCATAAAGCTGATATTTGTGGTTATTGTTGTTGAATATAGAATATGTAAAGCATGTCGTAGGATAACTTTATTTGAATATCGTTTAGTTTTGTAAGTAGTTTTAAGGTACCAGTCTGTGTACAGGGATTTGTTTCTCTCTGCGGTTACATGCCTATCATTTTAAATATACTGTTTGGTTTGAATCTTTAAGAAAATTAAGGAAGAACCTAAATTACCTAGCTTTGTAGAGCAATAATAATTGAAAAAAGGATGAACTAGAAGGAAGTCATTGTGAATTTGTATTATTCAGGTTCAAACATTTGAAGAAAGAAGTTAAACGAGAAGACAGTAATTAAGCGATTACTTTGGTGAAACTAATTAAATAATTTGAGACTCCACTATAACCTACATTTTATTCATGAATAAACTTAATTCACTTTACAAAAATACGATAACACAATTATAAGCTTCAAAAACGTTGTGAGTGATAATTTTTAATACCAAATTCAAAATTCCACCAGTTGCTTTAGTCATCAGGCTTGAGAACATAGTTAATCAAAAACTTATAAACCTTTTTTTTAAAATCAATGAAAATTTACAGACTATTTCAAGACCAAGCTAATATACAGTAGCCTACAAACATCCATAAATCACTTCATTTCTTTTACACGCACATCACCCATCCAGTTATTAAAAAAAATTAAATATTGTTAGTATGGTCTTTAGAAGTTATTTGTAAGATATCGTAAACAGTTTAACAATGTTAAGTGATCCTGTATGTAAAAGCTAGCTGAGGCACAAACTGAACATTGAACCCGAGATTTGTTGTATTGTGCAATAAAAGTAAGTGGTTTAATAATGCTTATATATCATACATATTGTACGATTTACCTAAACCAGGTGCGGCCCAGTTGAATTAGCGGGAAAGTCGGATTATATGGATAACCATTAAAAACCATTGAAAAGTATTAAATTGAATTTATTCCATTAAAAAACTTTGAATTACATGTATTATAACTAAATATATTGTACTAAAAGATAAAACAGCACATAGAATCTCACTACAGTAACAAAGAGCAGTATGTCAAATCATCAAACCTGACGGAAAAAGTTTGTAATTGTTTTTTTACCGATTGTTTGACGTTTTCTCGCCACTACATTTTGCAATCTCGTGAGAAATAAATATTTTTTACCTTTTAGAAAACAGTGTATAAAAGAAAATATGTGAAACATTACGAAACATACACAAGCAGAATTAATTCTAAAGGTCAACTCTTCCACCTATCTGAATTGATACTAAAAGACGGAAATCAACGAATAGAGCAGGTATAAGGGTGGTCGACCTCCTCTTTATTTCAAAGAGAATATAGGTCAATGGCTGAGCGTGTAAGTGACATGTAGGCGCAAAGGCCTGACATGAAATGGTGCGCGGGCATTCAGTTTCGCTACAGATATTTTAACTTGCATGGAATATTGTTCTTTGAGGCTAGGTCAGTTTAAATCGAAGGTCGGATAAGCGGGACACTGTAATAATACCATAAGTATGTACTTAATCTTCTTTAGACAGCCTTTATATTTATGCTATGCTTATAATCCATCTGACTTTATTTTATAGGTACAAGTTGTTATTCACGTTGCTTAGATTACAAACGGTTTCGACAGATTGCTGACGAAATTGGAGCTTACTTGTTCTCCGACATGGCACATATTTCGGGCTTAGTTGCGGCCGGTGTTATACCGTCACCTTTTGAATATAGCCATGTTGTCAGCACAACAACACATAAAACTCTAAGAGGACCACGATCTGGGGTTATTTTCTTCAGGAAAGGTGAGCAGAAATACCATCAATTTTATAGTACTAATGTACTAAGTAGTGTAGGTAAGTTAATGCCCTGAGGTATTTCAAGATGAAGTATTATTGCAAGTTACATTTTAATGTACAGATTTCTTTGTATGTACACATGTCACATTCCTCAAACTTCTAGGAATGTGTTTAGAACTTCACAACTTAACTTGTTAATAATGTTACATTCATGTTTAATAATGTACCCAAGTCTTTGATTCTGTACAAAAATAATCTATTTTCCATCTGTGACTTAATTTACTTACAATCCCAGTCAGATTCTCACCCCGAAGAGGTTAGTACATTAAACACAAGGTTCCTTTCCCCATTTCCCTTTTGTAAGTTACAAGGAACTGGAAGTATCCATAGTGCAACTGTTGTCAATGTGGAACCCATATTGATAGTAGAACTTGTTATTTTATTTCCATTCAGAAGATTTTTTTCATATATCTACTACAGAGGTACATTGGTTAACGATCTTAATTCTTTCCAGAACTAAGACTTTTATCTGAGCAGACTGCTGTGTGAGTAAGCGTTTACAGTAGAAACTTATGGAAAACATTTTAATTTGTTACAGAGAAAAAAATAATTAAGTACTCATCATTAATATGTCAAAAATAAAGAATGAAGAAAATTCATGTGACACTTTATTTTAATAAATTCATGCAAATGTTATTATGTCACTTATATGCATATGGGACAAATCATTACTGTATATTTCTTTAGTTCTTGTAGCTTTTTTTAGTTCAATAATCAAAGTTTGTCTTACTTCCACTACCACAAACACTTCTTTTAGGACCAATTTAATTAATATTCACAAAAAAACATTTGAAACTCACTCACAAAGACACTTAACGGTTGTCCAAGTCGACCATAAGCCGCGATATCACTGTACATGTAAAATGTTCTAGTCTAAAACACTCAGTTCAGTTGTTTGTTGACGCTTGCAAATGTTATTGCTACCCGTTGCTTTTGGTACTCGAATAACATGTTGGGATATTGGGAAGTAGGGTAGAAGAGTAAGAAATGTGCATGTGTTTCGCCACTGTAGAGAGATTCCTGGCCTCAGTAAAGTTACATGTTATTGCACATGTTGTTTTGTTGGAATGGAAAGGAACCAACACATTTTACCATTATAGAGAGATTTCCCTTATAAAGAGATCCGCAATAGAAAGATTTTATGGTAGTAAATATGTATTTTGAAATAGCAGAATAGGTTCTATACAACACCAAAAAGTAAAAAGTGGTGGATTCTCTAAAAATTGTGACACTATACCATTAGCCCAGTAACCTTACGGAAATGATACAGCTGATTGCTGAATTGCTTGTTAATAAATGGCATCATAACAATTGCCTATTTTATTTTTCTCAGTCCACTATACCATTATCAAAAATATTCGTAATACATTCATTAGAGGTATTTACTGTGGAAATTATTAATATTTCAGGTGTACGGTCGATAGCTAAAAATGGAGATAAGATAATGTATGACTTGGAAAGTCGAGTGAATCAAGCTGTTTTTCCGTCACTGCAAGGCGGTCCTCATAACCATCAGATAGCAGCGATAGCTACAGCCATGTTACAGGCTAAAACACCGGAGTTCAAGCAATATCAGCAACAGGTCAGAATATTAAATGGCTACAATAGGGTTATGTGGTTTGAACGTATGACTTATTAATTTCTTTAATAACAAAATTTAATAATTCAGAACAAAATTTCCTATTAAAAATTTGTAAATAAAGGTAAACAGTGTAAATGAGAGATTAGGTAGACTAGAGCAAGGGCCAAGACATAACCTGTATCACCATGCCCAATATACTGTAATTTTTAATTGCATACAAATATTCTTATTAAGACTGTAATCAGCACTTATATGTGTGTGTGATATCTACAGCACAGATCGCAAGGGTGGACTTATGGGCAAGTGTCGAGGACATTTCATTGCAGCAGAGATAACTGATGTGCTTGCTCTTAAGCAATGAGATGCTGATTGTACATGGTGACATCTTGTGGAGAGTAGAGAAGTTAAGAACAGAACATGGCAAAGCTAGAAATAGCATATCTTATCAAGATATGTTTTCAAATATATGTACGAGTATTGTATTGATGTATCATCTGTGATATAATGATCTGTAACCACTGGAATGCAACTCTTCAGTAAAATGTAAAAGCGTATTACGTCACACGTGCAGTGACAGCAGAGTAGAATTAATTTTTTTTAGGAACTTACTGTGGTTGTCTCCCAATCACCTGATGTGCCGTGGTCGTTTTAAAAAAATTGTGTGATAATTTATTTGTTTTAAATTAACAATTTTAAAGAGTTGAAAATAGATTTAAATAGAATATTTTTACTTTATTATTAGATTAAAGGAAATAACCTTAAGCCAATTGAGTCTTTTCTTGGTTGATACAATTATAGCTATTACACCTAGAGTTCTGACATGTCGTTATGTGTTTCGTACATAACTTTTTTAAATATAAATGTATATTTTTTGACTATCTATAACCTTGATACTTATATTACTAAGATAATTCCTTTATTCCTTAATCCAATTTTGAAAGAGCCTCTGGGAGGCTGGATGCCGCGATTACAAGACTAATATTTATTCTTAGCACTATCAATACATATTCCTTAAACTGAGCAATTACTTTTACATTAAAAAAATGTAACTAAAGTTTTTTATTTTAAGTAGTTACTAGTAGAAGTTTCGATGTCAGTCTCCATCTTGAACCAGTTTGAAACTGTAACAAAATTTCTGGATCACCACTAATGGCTCAGCACAGTAGGTATTCTTAAATTACATATCTCGAGCTATATATTTAAAAACCATGGTACCTGGATGGTTGGTGCAGTTCACAGCTCGAACTTCATCATCGGTCCGTGGGGCGGTGATTCCATTTCGACTCGGCTTTTTAAAATTTGTTTTCCCTACTACATTAGCAACACTATTTGGTTTGGATGTCGGCTGCAGAAAGAGATAGAGAGAAGTCTGTTTTCACTTATTTGCGCACCGGCCTCCCTCCTAACCGCTTTACTTTAATTGCCTAACAAGACATCAGATGACATGTGCTGTGTTCGGTGGGCTATTTAGGAACCTTATTTCTTGAATTGCATCAAGGGTTTGACGATTACGATGTTTTGAATGATCAAAGAAGAGAAAAGTAAATTACAGGAATTCACAGAAAGAACAAGTAAAAACGGTTCTACTAGAACTCCGTTTTATGAGCACTATAGTCATTACTAACAATAAAAGAAAAAATTTTGTCACATTTTTAACTTTGTTGAATTTTTTGGACTGAGTTCTTTAAGAAACATTTACTAATAAAAAGGTATAAATTTTGCTGTCAGTATAAAAATAACAAATTTATACTTGTAAATATCAATAATTTTGTTTTGAGGTCACAATTAATATTGTCTTTTTACTTGAATAGTTTTAAAGGTTAAGAATTTGTCATAATTTACTTCATTTATTCCTTAACATTAATAATATAATTGTTCTTGGTTTGAATTTTTATAATAATTATAATTGATTTTTTTAATTTATGTTTAAAAATAGAATAAACCCGTTGTAATATTTAACAGTCTGCTTATCAGTAATTTACACCTGTTACTGATTTAACTCCTACTTGCTGAAGTACTCAAAATGTTATCGGAAATATTTGCAACAAAAGTTACAGTAATTCCAAACTGACTATAGTTTCTTTTCTATGTTGTGACTGTAATTCCGTTGTGAAAATGCAATGCGTTTACAGCACAATGTCATTATGAGACTAAACATTCTAAGAATTATTCTAAATTTACAGTAAACCCGGTTAGAAAAATATGAATGTTTGAAACACGGGTTGAATCAGAAAAATTTTTTTAAGAAAGTAAATGCTGAATGACAAGCAACAACTTATGCTAGTTTCGGCGTGACTCTTCCAGTAGCAAAGCATGGGAAACCATATACAAACAGCAAATTAATTAAGGAATGGATGATCGCAGCAGCAGAAGAAATGTGTCAAAAAAGCTGATTTATTTAATAACAACTGTGGCTCGGATAGTAGATGATGTTGCAGAAAATATATTAACTCAATTGTTTGTCGAAAATCGTTACTTAGAGTGGTTGTCTTTGATCCTGGATGTTTCAGTTACTGCTCAGATGTTATTTTTATTTCAGGGATAGATAAAAATTATGGAGTGAGTGAAGAGCTTCTTGACGTTCATAATAGGAAGATATTTTTACCTTTAATATATCCCGCCCTTAGTTAATAACAGCACTCCTTAGTTGGAAGTGCTGTTTAGAAAAAACATTCTTCAATGAAAAAATTTAGTGTATTACAGTGCTCCCTCTATAATCTGGTACTTCAGTTCTCTGGCCTGCCAGTAATCCTGCGTTTTTTTACAGCTACCAAACAGGTAGCTCGGTAATTTTGAGCATGAATTGGAAACAAGTGACTGGGTCAGTGATGTATGTGTCTACTTTGTCTTACGCCAGTTTGTTTTATATTGTGCTCATTCGCTGACATGCTGTATTTCATCAGTATAATTCTGTGTGTTTGCAGTGTTGAGGGTTAAAAATGTCTTTATAATGTAAACGTAAACATAAAACATTATCGTTTTGTGGATAAAAACAAGATTTTGAAATGACTTGAAAAAGGTGAAACTTTAGTTAGTCTCGCTAATGAATATGGAGTCGGTCGTGCTACTATTCACAATGTAAGGAAGAACAGTGAAACGATAATACTTTCGAAAGACTTCAAAAAATGAAAATTTGAATAGTGCGTGACAAATTGAAAACTTGCGTGTTTCCACAAGTTGAAGATAGCCTTTATTTTTGATTTTACAAGAACCATTTATTGTAGTTTTACTTTATATAGTATATAACACAGTACACACATACAATGGAACATAGCTTCTACCGTTTAAATATGTCATTATTAGTAACTTCCAGTAATCCAGCGTTTTTGGTAAACCGACAGTGCTCTGTTCGATATCTGCTGGATTACTGAGAGACTACTGTTTACTACTGTTGGTAGCAAAAACATTAAAAAAAAAAATATAATGTTGTTGCTCTCGTATAAAGGCTATTCAAAATATTGGTGGTTCAGAACCATTAATCATACTTTGCATCGTTCATCAGTCTTTATGCGAAAAATACTTGGATATGTCAGAAGTTTTAAAGCCAAACATGTCAGCTGTTAGTGTTATGTAATAATGTTAAAAATAATAAAAACTGTTTATATGAATTTAATTATACAATTTGTTGCACAGATTGTTCTCAATGCAAAAGCACTCAGTTCTGGTTTACAAAGTCGAGGGTACAAGATATCATCAGGTGGGACGGATGTGCATTTAGTTCTTGTAGATGTGTGTAGCGTTGGTCTGACCGGAGCAAAGGCGGAATTCATATTGGAAGAAATAAATATAGCTTGCAACAAAAACACTGGTAAGTTACACATATTAGCGTAGCATGGGACTGTAATGAATGAATTTATAGGATTGCTGTTACACTGCAACCTTTGTAGATCTATTCATTTCTGTATTCCTGATTAGTTCAGTTACAGCACCTTCTCCAGTCCAAATCTCTTTATATATAACCTCTAGGATTTGGAAGGGATTCAAGGTGGATAGCTGCCCCACTTCTGATTAGTTCCTTATTCAGGTGCTAAGATGCAAGCTCTGCTAATTCCCTACAATTTATTTTTCTCTTGACCCTAATTACGAAGTTTTTGCTCCATTTAGTCAGCCTTTTTGTTGTGCAGTGAGATACTTGCATGATACCTCACAATGTCATATGAGGTAGCATGTTTGTTTTCGCCCTGAACGTGGACACGTACATCTTTTCTATATTTTAGTTAGTTTACATGGAGTAATTAAACGATTTTATTGCCATATGCATGAAATAAATATAGCGAGTTTGATTCTCACCAAAAATATTATTAGTAAAAATGATAAGTTTCTTGGTACATTGCAGATCAAGTGTTCACGGATAATTGGGAATCTGCTATATAGACCACACAGTATGGTGAATATAAACAATAATTATTTAAATATTTTTCAGTTCCCGGGGACAAAAGTGCATTGAATCCGAGTGGAATCAGATTAGGCACTCCTGCGCTGACAACAAGAGGACTTAAAGAGGCCGACATAGAGCGTGTTGTGGATTTTATTCATAAAGGTTAGTTACAAACTTCATAAAGGCTATTATCGCCTTAAGTGTGAGTGTAAGGTGTTAAAGTGGTAATTGTGTGTTAGACTCGGGTACCGCGAGGGACGTCTAAATCCTCTCAATAGATGCAGCTAGTCTGCACCCCCTGCGGGGATTTTTTTTAGTGTAACTAGAACAGAACATTCCAGACTACATGTGGTTCTGATTTTTGGTAAAATACATCTATGTTCAACAATATAGCAAAAGTCTAGATATATATAATGTAAATGTAATGTGTTACATTACATATGTCGACCTTGGTTATAACACTTTTGGTTAGTACACTAACTGGGTCATAGCATTATTTTCATAATATCCCCAATATTTTATATTAAGTGTAAATGTATTTTATAGGCTCGGTTACAACGCTTTGTGAACTCGGATACAACGCTGTCACGCTGCTCTTATAGTCCAACCACTTTGTAAACAGCCTGCGTGAGAATTTCTTGTGCAGAAGAATTCCCCTCCAGCTCCCTCCAACAGTTCAGGGACACAGTCTGCCAGTCTGAGTCTACAAACTGTTATTACTGAGTGATAGTGAAGGAAAAGGGAGGAGCTATGGTGACAGAGTGTGGACATGACCTCTCACTCACACATTTTTTCTCTCTCCCACTGGTGCTCTTAGCAGTTTTATAAGCTGCTGACCTATAGTCACTCTCACTTGAAATACAATTTGGGTTCTATTTTTAGAATAAAGGTTGAGAATAAAAACGGACCCTTTTTTAGAATTTTGTTGCAGACTAAGCAAACAATTTAAATTGTGTCGTTCCCGTAAAAGCGGTATCACACACACACACACACACACACACACACACACACACACACACACACACACGTACACATTTTTTTTTTTTTGGTGTTTAACGTCTGACTATTGTGCACACTTGGGCTAATGCAGACGATGAGATGATTTATAGCGTGTGAAAATGCCCAGCCCTTGCCGGGAATTGAACCCGGGTCCTCGGGGTGAAAGCCTAGTACGCTATCCACTAGGCCACCGAGGCGGCTACCGTGCGCACACACATACACACACACTGTATGCCTTAGTGGAGGGAAAAATTCAATCTCACGAACCCTCACAACAGTGTACACATTGTGTTGGATGTAAACATACTAGACTGTACAGTACTTATTTTCTATTAGTTTTAACTAAAATATATTTCAAAATTATGTAATATGTGTAATAAATTGTAATAAAATAGCCGTTAATTATGTACACAGTACAAAGTATGCTTTACTTTCGCTACATACAGTATTGCCATCATTTACAAACTCGTTTATTGTAAACTCGGTTACAACACTATCTCGATTACAGCGCTCATATATGTTTCGTCTCTTTAACTGCATTATATCCAAGGTCGACTATATGTATATATATATATATATATATATATATATATATATATATATATATATACATTTATTTACATATATTACAATTTTTTTGTATACAATGTAATAAAATTATCTAGACTTTTGCTATATTGTTGAACATAGATGCATTTTACCAAACGTCAGAAGCACGTGTAGTCTGGAATGTTGTGTTTTAGTTGTGTAGCGACACATTAGTTCAGATCAGACTTGTTTTAAGGTTGTTAGTTGCACTGTTTAAATAACTTAAATGTATTATGTATTAGGGTACAACAATTGGGGATTCTTCCACACATACAAGAACTGTTGTAACTTTCCTTGATTGTGAATTGTATAAATAGAAATTTATTTGGTTCAAAATAATATTTAGGACAATATTTTTGAGTACTTTGGCAAGAAGGTAAAACAGGTGCACACACGCATGTGCATGCACACACACACATGCACACAATCTCTATTTAAATACAATTAGGATTTTCTAGACAAAATGTGTGCAAAGACAGCAAAGCAACCTTTGTATAGTACTTATAGTCAGTTCAGAATCTTCTTTTGTTTCATTTACTATATAAAGGTTACTTTATTTGGACTATCAACCAATTCTAACATAAAAATTTCAATTGGCGTAATGCCTTCTTCTGAATAGGGTAACTTACTGGCGACTCAAAGCATCTGGAGAACTTTGAAACTTTCCAGGAGTAATTGCTGAAAATATGAAGCATCAATGGATTAATCTTGGAGAAAGTAGTACAGGAATCTGCTTTAATTGATTAAAAATTCTCTGTCTAACAACTACGTACCAGGTCTTGTTAAAAAAAACTATTGAAGTGTTTAGTAAAGAAGCAACTGTTTGACATAGTTATCAATTTTACATCAGTCTATTGCAGGTTCTTTAATTTATTAATTTCTGCTCAGAAACAACAATAATCCATTCTTTGCACAGGTCTACAACTGGCAAAAGAAGCGTTAGTCATTTCTGGACCAAAACTGGACGCCTTCAAGAAAACCTGTGTTGAAGATGTTGGTATAGCAGAGAAAGTGAGACTGTTACGTGAGGAGGTTGAATCGTTTGCTACTTTGTTTCCGATACCAGGATCCGGAGACTTGTAACAATTATTTGGCACTCCACCTTCGACATTCCTCCTTCGACTCTGCAATGTTTCGTCCTACCGTCATATTCTTAGAATACAATTAATACCTCTCATTTATTTAGTTTTTGTTAAAACAATTTTATTTACACAAGAATTCAGTTGTGTTACGTTTATATTTTTTTAAATGCTGTTAAAACATCTTACATCTTTTGATGTATTTACTTGTTTAACAAAAAGTATTCAAAATTGTAAATATAAAATTGTGTTACAAAGAATCGGACACTGCTATTGCCGGATTATCCAATGATAGATTAGTAAAAAGAAAGGTAACAGTTTATTCTTACTATAAATAGAAAATAATACTATACATACCATCTGTAACTGAACCCTTAAAAATGATATAACTAATGAAGAAAAATATAAAACACGTAAAAAAATTATTGTGAAAGTACAAAAAAAACACTTCATATTTAATTACTAATTTCAGTGACTTTACCTCTTGGAAACAGTTTTCAATTTTTGGTTTGTGAAAACTTCTTTAGGCTCACCATGCACAATTTTATTCTGTACGGTTAGATTTAATCCTTAATGCTCAAAAGTGAAATGCTCATTTCGGTATTTTCGGAAGAATAGTTGAATGAGATGGCACACATATTACTGTATTTCATCGAATCTAAGATGCATTGTAATTTGACAGACAATTTTTAAGGAACATTACAAAGTGACATGAACAAAAAATGTTTTTCTAATCATATTTAATAAATATGTACTACTGTATTTGAAAATACAATGATCAAACACTTAAATTTACTAAATTAAACCTCGGTATTGTGACACCTGATACTGTACAGTTAAGGTTGAGGGTACAACAATTTGGGATTCCTCCACACATACAATAACTGTTGTAACTTTCCTTGATTGTGAATTGTATAAATAGAAATTTATTTGGTTCAAAATAATATTTAGGACAATATTTTTGAGTACTTTGGCAAGAAGGTAAAACAGGTGCTTAAAGTATATGAAACTTTAGTGAAACTATATATTTTAATAATTATCATCATAATTGGTAAACATTTAACGACTTGGTCAGTATCGTTTTGAATAACTGGCCAGGAAGCGTGGTTATTTATTTACGACTCTTCCTTAGTTTCACTACTTGTCACTAGAACAGTCATTGTCTGCATTTTCCTATAAAATATTTTGTTCCAAAGTGCCCACAGTGTTATTTATATATATATATATATATATATATATATATATATATATATATATATATATTTAGCATAAAATACATCTCACCATAGAGGAGATACATATTCATGAAAGAGTGAAGAAAAACTTCTCTGTGCTCAGGAGCTAAACTTACAAAACTAGCTTATAAACTAAAAACTGAAGAAGCTTTTCAAATCATTACCTGTTTAAATGCTACATAGAAACTTACATTAGCATACATCAATTTCATCTACATTAATAATAAAAAAATAGAAAAAATTCAACCATCACTTTGTTGCGAGTAATACAGTTTATGTCTAACATACTCCAGAATCATTGTCTTTTTAGTTTTGTTGAAAACTGTAAGGTTTAAACAATTATGTCTTGAATGATTGTTGCACTCGCCATGCAGTAGAAACCTGTCACTGTCACTGTCAGCTGCTTTCGTAATCATTCCACTTGGGATCAATACCAAATCAAATTTTTTAGTGTAAATGTTATTTTTCACACACACTAGAAGTGTAGCCTTTAAATGCATCAATGATTAGCATTCCAAAGGGCTCCTGGCCAGTTATTCCAAATAACATTGACCCAGTCGTTCATCTATTTTTTTGGTAGAAAGGGAATATGTAGTCAATGACTTTGTTTCTAGTCATGAAGCTATGTGCTTTATTTTATTGTTCAAATTAGAAAAGATTTCATTTTTCAGAATTATGAGAATAGAAGGTATTTTAGATTACCTAGAACACTGATGTCAAATGTAAGAAGCAATCGATTTTAAGAAGCACCTCTTTTCAATTCCTGCTATTAGTTCACACTCTCCCTATATATATTTATTTATGTATCTTGTTCAAGTTTTCAATTGTTAATAAAATAACTTTCTATTTATCCCCTTAAATTCAAATAAATTTTTTAAACTTGTAGTGGATGACACTTAATGTTAATACAGTTTTTTGCCAAATATTAATGTCGCATATGTTTACAGACTATACGATAGGATTTGATTTAAATAACACTTATGTTTTATCCTACATGTTGGTTTTAGGAATCGCTGCACGCAGCTGTCTCACTGACGTGATGGAAGCACATGACCTAAGTAGTAATTGACTTAAAATTTTTTTTTATTTGTTTATTATCAAAATAGGAAGAAATGTGTATCTTAGAATCAACGTAATACGGTAACAAATATTTTGGACGCCAAAGAAGTTTTCACTTCCTTCGTATGGTACTAAGCACACCTAATAAGTATATTTTTTGTTTTAACAGGATTGTGGAATATATTATGACGGTGGAACTGTAATGTTTGAATTTGTTACTGAGAAACATTGTAGCCTACTCCAACCACATGGTTCTTTTCTCTTTATGGTTAGCAATGTTGTAACTAAAAAAAAGACATTCCAATTTTGACACGCTGTGAACAGAAACTCAAATGTTGACCGATGCTTTACATACCGTACTGAACCAGTAAGTGAACTAATGTCAAGAATATAAACTTACAATCAAAATAATACTGACCGGATTATTGGATTATTAAATTTAAAAACCGACGGAGTATCACGAAGTAAGTAATTGCAAAAAGTACACTTTTCGTTTATTTTTACTAAACTATAGAAAAACATACATTTGTTATTTGACAAGGTCTAATCTGTAATTTTATCTTATTTCTTATTTTACGGATTTATAAAGCAAAATTTCCACAAATGTAAAGTATGAATGGAAAGGAAATTAAATAATATTACAGCTTATGTTAAGTATTTTATGTGATAATTAGTTTGATAAATTTGTTCCTTCAGAACACACTGTGCCAACAGAAAACATTCATTTTCAGGTCGGCTAAATGTTTTTGCTGTGCAGTGATAAATTTTAGCTAATCAAAAAAGATCAGGAAATTAAAATAAAAAATAAACCATAACTAGACAATTTTTTTGTTATTTTAGAAATAATGTTTGATATTTGTTTTTTATATTTTTTTAAATATTTTACAATATATATATATATATATAAATTAAGGTTTAGGGTAGTATTTTATGTGTGCCATAATAATATTATTTTGTAATGACATTGTAATATATATAGTGCCTTAATTAAGTGCCTTTAATTGAAGTGAAGCAATATCGTTGTTATATAACTGGGTTAGTATTTCAATTATAGGAATAAATTTATGAAATGTATTTTAATTGGGGTTTTTTCTTTGTTCGGGTTTCACCGAACATGTTCTGATATCAAGGGCTTTATGTCCTCTTTTTTAGTGATCATATTTCGAAATCACAAAAAATATGCGTATGAGGTGTGGCTAGAAAATAACTGGACTGAATTTTTAAAACTTTTTACTTCATATCGTTTACATTAAAAACCTTATCACCTTCAATATACACCCCTCCTCAAGCCCTAAACCGCTCTATACGAATTTTCCATTGTTGGAAGCAATGCTGCATATCGTCTTCGCTGATATAGTCATCATGTCCATCGCTTTTTCTTCACTGCATCTACAGACTCAAAATGTGTTCATTTCAATGTGCTTTTAACCTTAGAAAACAAAAAAAAAGTCACATGGAGCAAGGTCAGGCGAGTAGGATAGATGCTCCAACACAGGAATTCCATGCTGTACGTTGTCTTGTTGAAGGAGCCATGAACAATTTTTCCACATGTCAGGTCTTTTCTTCACACGCGTTCAGATGGTCATTCAAGCTTCCTTTCGAGAAACAGCAGTGAGGTTTCTCATGTTGAAATTTTAATGTACAATTTGCCAATCAGTTTCTTTGTCAATGTTCATTAACTCACTAACGAACTTATATACTCAAACAATGATTTCTCGAACAACCTTGCCGATTTTTCCAATGTTTTCATCAGTTCTTGCTGTTCAAAATGTAAATCATCTGTAATGTCCTCTCTTCCCTTTTAAATGTTTTAACCCACTCAAAAACTTGAGTTTGTGATAAATACTCGTCATCATATACTTTTTGTGACAAATTTAATATTTCTGCGGCAGATTTAACGAACAGTTTCACAGTAACACGTTGCTCCACACTAGCACTAAGTATTTTTCTGACATATGGCAAACACACAGTTTATTCAAACGACTGCTGTGAGCCAACTAGATATTGCGCAATCAACAAAATGACAGAGTAGGTAGAGGAGCTTCAAGGTCAACACCCTACTATTGTGTACCGTGCAGAATAAATATCACAGGCGTATGAGAATCAGTCCAGTTATTTTCTAGCCATACTTGGTATTTTATTTTCAATGCAATATGTTCAAAGATAAAAATATTCTAAACAATAAGTACCTGTGAAGTAACAGTTAACATATTGATAATGTTTGTTTCAACCGCACTTTTATGGGATTGCCTAACATTGCATATTTCCAGCCATACAGTTAAGACAAAGTAATGTCTTTTCTCCTGTAATGTAAGACTTTTTGAGTTAAAAATTTTGAGTAAAAAAATTGAGTCCGGAATATATTGACGTATGAGTCGCGTTTGTCGCTTGGCCAAGTCGAATTTCATTGTAAATATTTTAATTGTGTAATTGTGCTCAGTGTTTGTGATGTATATTTTTAGTGTTTTGTTTGATTTTGTGACGACCTCAACAGAGGGATTAAACATTTTCTATCACAGCCTGTAGCCTTTACGAGGTGAGTGGATAGACCACTGCCTAATTACTTAAATATGTGGTCCGGTGGCTATGTTACATTATTGTTAAAAATGTAATGTCAGGTGAAATTAAAATTCTGATTGTTGACTTTTACTTCACAGCTAATCATTGGCTAACAAAACAATGAAAAATATACATTTTATCATTTGAGGTTCATCAGTTGGAATGACGAGTTATAGATCATTTAATTTCATTATATATATAGATTGTGTATTATGGTTTGAAACTTGTTTTGTATCAATGATTATATAATATATTCTTGAACAAGCTGTTTCCGTAATGGTTAAATGACATCTCTATATTCAGTTGGTTTGTGACTGTTCTACATTGCTCATGTATTTGTTTTAAGTGGTTTATATTTGGTAGCATCCAAATGTAACTGACATTTTATATTTTGTTTTATAATTTTATATTTTTCAGAAAATTTAAAATCCATCATATTTTTTGTATTAACATTCTTATGCTTGTATTAATAAATCTTCTCTTTACTTGTTATTAACCGTTTGTCTCCGAGCAACTATTTGTTGTTCATTGAAACTTATACATAAAATCATAGGACATCAATCTATTGCTGCCTGAGTACTATTTCAAAAATCTTAGTTTTTTTAAGGCAAAAAGCACATTATCACCTCCCTAATAAGTGTGAGTGTAAAGTGTTTAAGTCATAAGTGTAGTGTTGTAAATGTAAGTGGTTGTTAGACTCGAGTACCGCGAGGGACGTCTAAATCCTCTCAATAGGTGCAGCTAGTCTGTACCCCCTGTGGGTTCTTAGATAGTAATCAATTGTTGATAGAATTAATTCATTATTATATACGTGTAAAACACCATTTGGAAAATTTTTGTTGACAAAAAATACTAAAAAGTGTAAATCTTAAATGCCATTATTTGCTGATATAATGCTTTGTATGTAAATGCCTCTTAGCTACTTTCAAAAATGTGATGAAACCCCCTTAAAAAAATGTTTGTGATGAATCGTTAGAAACAGCACTTAATAGAGTTGATACAAACTCTATGGAAATATTTCAAAACTTCCATTTCTACGCATTTACTGTTTGGCTTGTTGTTTTCTATATTCTATTGAATCAATATGAATGTATATAATAAATGTAAACTTGGTATGTTTGTGCACATTGCTATAACATTGCAATTCATTCCCGCAGCCCCATGGGGATTATATGGTATGATAGCCCACCATCTGCCATTTCAGAGGTATGGGATATTGAAAGAAGACATCACACCAATGGATTTTGTATGGGAAGTTAATGCATCAGCTAACAGTCGAGTGTTGAAGCACAACATTTAAGTTGATGTGTTTAGACTATCTGTTATAATTTTAAACCATGTATATAGATATAAAGTTGAACACATGATCGGCAACATTCCAATGCATTACCTTTAAAATAGAATTAACACTGACCAAGGATAAAAAAAATATTAAACCATAAATAAAATGTGTTTTTAATACAAGATTCAAATAAAAGACAATTTAATTAAGGATGATGGCCCTGGAAGCCAGTGAAGTTACCCGGTTACCAGGGACAGAGTGTCAAGGTTCTTCCGACACTCCCAGACCAGCTTGGACTGTATTATAGGACCCGCAAGTAATTTTATTGCTGCCTTACTATTAGTATGAATATGAATATGTACCTTCTTGTAGCCCCAATTCAAGTTCTCCCAAACACAGTCTTTAATGGCCATTACTTCAGCTTGAAATAATGTTACATACTGTCCCAGGGTGATAACTATTTTCAACCCCCCTCACCAGTGCTCAGGGCATAAACACCAGCACCAGTACCTGTCTGTGTCTTGGGAGCCATCTGTATAGCATACTAGGTCTCCAGAATTTCCCAACACACGATCTCTCTCCTCAAAGGCCAAGTTGACATCAAAGGGTCTAGATACTATGTGAAGTTTAACCATCTGATCCGTTCCCATCAACAATATTGGGTCATTGATCTTGTCTGTGATTCTAGCATGCCCAAAAGTAGAGGGCAGCCAGACACCAGACACCATCACGCTGCAGTCTATAAACTTCTTTATGTGCCCCCCCATGACAAAATGGTCAATAGGGGGAAACTCTAGAAATTGTTTGAAAAAGAAAACACTCCATGGCCATCGTTGGCGCAGTGTCAGTGATACACAGGCAGGCCAACCTCTGCAACTTGGTCAGAGACTATCTGGCTCCCCTCTGCTCAACCGTAGTCTACCACACCACAGCAGCATAGGTCTAATGATCCTATCATTCCTGGACCCAGCCTCCATGTTTTTCCAACCATTTTTCTAACTGCCATTACAGACTTATTGACTTACTCCATGATGCACCCCAGATGAGCATTCCAGGTTTTCTTAGTTTGCAACACCAAGCCAAGCTACTTCACCTCCTTCGCAACTGGAATTGTCTCCTCAAACTCAAAGAGTTTAAGCCCTCCTAGATACGGGGTACCACTCATGCCAGTTACGCAGACTAAGAAAGGTAATCAGTTCCTGGGTTTGAGGAACTGTAACTTTTTGTATTAAAACTCTTGCCAGTTTCTTAGACAAAAAATGGTGATCAGTTCTTGGATTTGAGGAACTGTAAGTTTGTATCAACAAGCTCTGATACTTCAGCTTCAAAAATATTGTGGGGTGACGCTTTTATTTAACATTTCAGGGCTCTAAGAGCATCTTGTACATTTGTTCAAGATTTCATAATTTATGAATCGCTTGGAAAACTAAAGTAAAATTCAAGTACTTATAAATGATCCAATGATAGTACTCATAACTAGACACACACTTGTGTACAGGCTTACCAACTTGAGTTAAAGGTGCCTTTACCTATAACATGACCTGAGCCTCTTCATCTTATTTGACGGAATGTGTAAAACATTGTCACTTGTTTTCCAAGTTCCTTTAATACCGATCTACATTATGTTTAATTTTGTCTAAGATTTCTTTTCACTTTATCATCTGATATTCATTCTAGCTTCACAAACAGAATACAAATAAGCAGCCACTGTCTACCTTGAAGATATTATTTTTACTATATTTCGTAAATATTTTAAAGTAAAGGACACAAACTAGTTTCCAGTAAAATTGTAAATCATAAGTAAAAATAGTTTCAGACGACTTAAAAGAAAAAGATTTTTGATAATTTCTTAAAGGTTTTTTTTTGGGACAAATGAACTTTAAAACATGAAATTACAAAGCGGTTAACTTTATTGAAATTATAAACTACTGCAGAGATATGGGCAAACTTATATAAATACTAGGGCAATATATTCTAAAATCTGGTCTTCAATATTGTGTACAGACATAAACGTGGACACCACAATAATTTGATCTTTTGTTATTTGCACCTAATACATGTCAACAACAACTTATTATGAATTATAAATGTCTTTTCAACAAACAAAAAACAAAGTTTCTCTTTCTTTCCTTTATAAAGATAACATATTTACATTGAGCATTTTCATAAAAAAAAGTTTTTGTTGATTTGTCTCAATTAAAAAACTTTGTATATTTTGGATCAATATATTTAGCTTCCATAATGGGGGCGGATAAACTTCTTACAATCACGTAAACTATATATAAAAAGTGTAACAAAAAACTTGACTATCCAAAAATATAATTATTACAATTTTAAAAGAAAAACTGTTTAATTTATGCATAAATATTTAACGCTGATTATGATGATAGTCAGGTTTTCAAAAAAATGTGTTAAAAAAGTTATAAACTTTTAAAATGTTATAATTGGCAGACTTTAATGGGTGATGTGAGGGGATTACAGCTGTCCATTGGCCCTAAATTTAAAGTACACAAAATTTAAATGTTGATAATCCTTTTAAAATTTGTCATTTGCTCCAGAATATATAATGAGGATACAAGCTTTTAACTTTTACACATTTTTTTTTTTACATAACCTTCTCCACCTCCAGTCAGCTAGAATGTTTAAGTTCTAGAATCACGGATAGTCATAAATGACGTTCTACTGTTTAGTTCAGGTAAGGATCTTAACAGTAATAGTACTGCATTAACAGAAATTTGTAAAGAAAATACAAAATGGTAGAATAATAAAAAATAACTATTCTTGAAACTAGAATTAATTTTATTTTTATTTTAAAAACAAGACTCGTTTAACTCATCTTCAATAGTAAAGAGTAAAAAGAAATAAACTATCGTACTAAGTAGTACTGTTATAGTCAGTGTACTTAGTTTGAGCTGCTTTTGTCTTTTACAGAACTGTTACTCTACAAAGTAAAATGAAAACTACTTCTACAATAAAAGCACTGCATTTTAAACTATAAACATAAAACTTAACAGTAATACAGAACATTGTATAAATGTTTAATAAATCAATATGAAAAGTACTGCAAATTTAGTAATTTAACAGCTTATCCATAACATTTTGAAGAGAGCAAATGTATCTTAAAAATATTGTGTGTAACTAGAACAAATGTGAATAAATATAAATTTAAAAAAACTATAGTATTTCGATATAAAAAAAATTGAAGAAACACTTTTAGAGCTAAAGAATGGTGTGTTGAAATTATACAAAATAGATAAATATTTTGTAGATCAATATAAAGTAGATCAAAATAGATCAATACAATCAATCGGACATTGGGATTAAAAGGGTTAAGCAAGCATCACTGAGAGAAAAGTCAAATCATAGTCAAAATCAGACAGGTAAAATCATCCCAGGTGCTGAAAAAAACCTTTGTTCGCACAAACACTTGGTTTGAGGAGGGTAACTTTAGGCACAAGGCATCTGAGAAAAAAATTAAATTTTAGGCTATATTCAGCACAGGTTTAAACATGGCATGACACAATGTAATGGCACTGCAAAAGCTCTCAAATAATTGATTAAATTATTTTTTAAAAAGCCTGAAATGAAGACCTACAACAATGAAACAAAAGAAATAGTCGCTCTCTTCAACAAAAGCTATCAACCTAAAAATAAAATCTCAATATCAGTCAGGGTTACTTGATTTATCAGGGAAGTATACATTTTGTTTATGTACTTAAATATTCAATTTGATCATAATCGTTGAAGTCAATTTTAGGAAAATCCGATTTATGTTCTTAACCAAAAAAGTCGTTAGTTACAAAACTGTAATTTTATACATTAAAAAAATTAATGATTTCTAGAAGGACCGAAATATACTTGTATGTCAAACTTCATAACAACCCAATTCAGTCACTACTGAACTGTTCACGCAGGCAAAAGTGGAAAACTTTTAGCAATCTTATATTTTAAAAAAAATAATTTTCGTGAAGACAATATTTTTTAAAATATAATTCAAATTTAGTACTGATTAATTCACCTAACAACAAGTAGCAGCACAAACATATTGTCAGACACAGAAATACACTTTCTTTTATGTAAAAGCTGAAGTTATATTAAAACAGTGAAGTTAATTAATTTTAAAACTATTTATAATGTTCAACAATCACACCTAATAAAACTTGGTTTATATGAATGCTTATATTGTGTTTGAAGTTTAAAAAATATTTAACAATTTTAGTGGTAGAAATAAAAAACGTACTGTATACAATTTGACTTGTGGTAATGAATGACTGTATATAACTTGACTTACGGTACTAATTGTTCCCAGAGCCTGAATAAAGTAGACATTAATCATAATTAGCCCATCTATGTCCCAATCAATGCCACATTTTGTTAAATAAACAATGGCTTTAAATTTAAATCAATCTGTTTATAAATTTTACTAAAAAAAATTAAAAATAACAGTTTCAAGAAAGAAAACGCTAAAAAGGAATAATAAATAAATGGGCAGGAACATCTCTGACACTAACGTTTTTTCAAGTTACAATGACCTCTCTGTCTAACTGCATTTGCTTCCCCATTATTAAACCATTCTTTACATCATACACTGTATGTTTTCACCTGGGACAGTTTTATAACATATCATCATAAGTATAGTGTAATTTTCTTTTGTTGTCTGCATGAAATTGTAACTGTTTAAATCTGCATAAATCAGCATTTTAAGTTTTAAAAACCGCATCAAAAATATAAAAATGAATGTTAAATGGCTACAAATATGTACTATAAAGGCCTGAAGAACTGTTAAACTTTACTTGTGTGCTCCAGCTTCCACAACAAACTGTAATTTTATCTTAAGCAAGAAACATCATCACATACACAAATTTTATTTTACTTTTTCTTTTCTCCAAAACAACTAATAAAATGGAAATTTATATGGAACCGATAACAACTAGAACTATAAATATAGTAAACATTTTACAACAATAAAATTAATACCTCCATCTAAGTTGAATTACAATCGGATCAGGAGGTATGAGCACTCGCTCATAGAGATTATCAAGACAGACAGACATCGGATGGAAGTGAGAATGAGGTTTGAGTGCTCATAGAAATTTCCTGTATAAAACAAATTTTTAATTTTACATAAGATTTTTTCCAATTTTAAAACTGTCCACAAAGATTCTGTTAACAATGAGAGCAGATTATTTATATTTTTAATCTGAATATATACCTTATGACCTTATTATCTCATAACATAACATAGAAATGTATGTAGAAAATGTCTTCTCTGTGTTTGAAAGCAAATTAGGCTGATTAAGACTTTCCACGACATAAGACCTCTGTTTAAATGGAATTTAATTGTTTTTTCAAACAAAAAAGACATTTTAAACTTTGTTACTTTACAAAAATTAAATTTCTATTCTTTATTACTTAAAACATTTAAACAAATGCTTTGGACATAGATACAGATAAAGAAACATTTTACAACAATGAATTCAGGACAAAGTACATCAAACTTAAATTTGTAAGGCATTAGGTACTGCTTATAATATAACATTCTTTACGTGTCTCATAACAGTATGGATTATTGTACAAATTTTGTGCTTTGCAAGCACATTATAATGAAAGTAACAGTATATGTTTCTCATAATAGTATGGATTAATGTACAAATTTTGTGTTCTGCAAGTTTTGCAAGCACATTACAATGAAAGTAACAGTATATGTGTCTCATAACGGTATGGATTACTGTACAAATTTTGTGTTAAGTTTTGCAATCACATTATAATGAACGAAATTATGCTGTATCGAAAATTCTCTTCATAAATGTAAGCAAAGTATATTGTAATCTTAAAAAAATTGATAGTTTGTTGAAAATTCATTTATTATTAAATTGATAAAAACACAGTACAGTGGAGCCTCAACTTGCGAATGAAAATTTCAACTTACGAAACGGGATTTTGGAAATTTTCCACTCTAACTTACAAAACGTGCCTCAAATAATGAAATGATGTGAAAAAAACACCCCGAAAAAGTGTTTATGAATGAAGCCGCACATTTTGATGGCGTTTGCCTAACGCATTTCAGAAGCATTCTTAAAAGTCGGCAAAAACTATCGCCGAAACGTTATTTCACCAAACTTACGTCAGAAGAAACTGGGGAAGGTGAAAGTGAACCCAAAAAGGCAAAAGAAAGTGACGATAATTAAAAATAAAAATAAATTACCTCCTCCCATAAACTTCACTACATACCCGAATCTTTAGATGTAAGAAACCTTATTGTATACATGTATATGTACTGTAGTATGTATTATGTGTAATTAATACATTTTTTTAATTTCAGGTTTTATCTGTTTTATTAATGCATATTTCTTCTATATTTGACATAAATGTATATTTTTTTCATTGTATGGGGTGAGTTTATGGGTGGTGGAACGAATTAGGCAATTTACATGTAAAATGCACCTTAACTTACAAAATGACTTTCAGAATGAATTAAATTCATAAGTTGAGGCCCCACTGTATTATCTATTTCTTATCAACACTACATCGAGAAGAAGGAGCCAATTTAAGAAACATTACAAATAATTTTTAATGATCTGGACATCGGTTCAAATATGAATATAGTGGTAGTTCAATTAAGTAACATTACAGATTAAGATGTTAATTTAAAAATGAATGAAATGAACATACATGGAAGCACAAATAAATATAATTTACTTTCAAAGTTTTACAGTAATGAAGTACAACCTTAGCAAGCACCTAACATATTCTCAACTACTAATACTTGTCTGTTCCCTCTTTCCCAAAGCTAATACATTACTTAAATTATAGTTAACAACAAGTAATAGAAACATTACTTTTTTAAATAATGAATATAGAAATATTGTTGATAGAATTTTATATAAATGTCAAAAATGTTTTGTACTGACATGACAATTTAATAGAATAAAACTTTATTATAAAAAATTTGCAATTAAATTCTGAATGTTTATTTCAGTGAAAAACTGCCAGTAAAAAAAAGTTGTAACATTATATGGTTTAATATATACTGTATGTTGGACATAAGTGAAGATTCACAATTTAGTCCGTATTCTGAATTTGAAATAAAATAAAAAAACAAAAATTGTACACACTTTTAAATTTTTAATCAAATTCAATTATTGCTCTTAAAAGTTTGGGTCAGAAGTCAACAAAAACCCAGCCGCCTTGGTGGCCTAGTTGATAGCGCACTGGGCTTTCATCCCAAGGACCTGAGTTCGATTCCCGGCCAGGGCTTGGCATTTTCATACGCTTTAAATCATCCCATCGTCTACATTAGCCCGTGTGCACAATAGTCGGACATTAAAAAAAAAAAAAACTGCATAATATATCAAAATTGATTTATCAGATTTTGCTCAAATTTGAAGATTACAGATGAAATTTGTAGATTCATAAATGAAGCCAGTACATAAAAGTAAAACAAAAGAATTATTTACAATTCAAGAAAATTTTTTTTTAAAAAATCACCAGGAACAGGCAGTATTTTTTTAAAGAAATCAAGCTGATTCTTCAATTTTTTTTTAATCTATCAAATCCCACGGTGTTTGAGGATAGAGTTACCACTACTTGAGTACTAAGTCCAAAGTACTTTATTTAACAATAAAATAACTTACATACTCATTGAAAGTTAAAGTTCAACTTTGCCAACATAGGAAGACACTTCACAGATATTTAAATATTGGGCATTTTATAATTGATCTTTTTTCATAATTCATCATTAATTCACGCATGTAAATGCATACATTAAATACAGTTGTAGCGTATACATTGTAAAATAATATTAATAGGAACTGAAATTATTACTAAATAAATGTACAAGCTGGAGCTGAGCAAAATGTCGTATATGGAGGGATTTACATAACATCTTTATATCAGAATTATCTTATGTATACAAGGTAATACTGTAATCATACACAACTCTAATACATCGCTAACATTCATCTACTGGATATGTTGTAAGAGCTTGTGACTTCTGAATTTTTTTAACTGTTGCGTAATATTGTATTTAAATGTTACCAATAACATAAAGATATGACCAGTAACATGAAGATATTAATAGCTCAATTTAATAAGAAAGTACAAAGTTTTATTGTAATCTAACTGTTTTAGACAAAACAATCGTATTAAAACCTAGACTTGCATAAAAAACAAAACGAACCATTAACAATATCCAGTAGAGGAATGTTTTCCTACATGTTACATGACACAACATAAATATAACCATGTTTGATGAGCACTGAAAACTAACTTTGTTAATACTTGGCCTCACAGGCCTACTAATTTAAAAATCTACAGTCGCAAACATTCTAAACACATATAAAAAAATATTTTCAAGGTTATATTTTCAATGCAATAAACACTGTAAATATAAAGTATATTTTGTTCAAATATAGTCTTCGTTAAAATATGAATAATATGGGAAAAATTACAATGTGTAACACTGATATTTAATGATTGGAAGGGAAATGATTATCGAGTTTACTTATGCACAGTGTTTGAACATAGACCTATGATTCTAATACCTGGTGTTCATTTACACTAAAATATTTTATATATATACACTGGAAATTTTGCAGACAGCATGAATGAACATCGAGTAACTGTTTGTATTTCTTTTCTTCGTTAGTTTTATATAAAATTAAGTATTTACATTAGTTAGTGCACACCAATAACAACTTGAAATAAATAAACAGGTAGTACATTATATAAAATGAAGTTTATATCAGAGATGGTAACTTTAAAATACAGTGATGTCATTATATTGACAAGTAAATCTAATCTATATATTTATTACAAACTTAACACAATTGAGATTGAGCCAACTAGGATACTTGCCGGTACAGAACCTTCAGGATAAGGTGAATCTGCAATTATCTCTATTGCCTAGCAAAGATTTAATCCTTTGTATTAGGTTTTGTCTATTAAAAAATGTTTTCTCAAGTCAAGTGCCAAGAGGCTTAGCCAAAATTAGTTCAGGTAACCAAAATAACAGGAGCCAAAACTGACCCTTTCCAGATCACAGACTAAGGCCGGCTGACCACCAAATGAGCAGCAGTTGCACTAAGCAAAGCACATTATGCATTCACAACCTAACCTATTTTTTTAAATGAAAGTGCAGCAATAGAAACGAAATGGAACTGAGCAGAGTAAAGTGGTGTTGCATGGCTCTGCTTCACTTTCAGTGGCCGTAATTTCATTTAAAAACAATAGGTTAGGTTTTGAATACGTAATGTGCTCCACTCTGCATTTGGTGGCCACTTGGTCTAAAAGAGCCAGCATTCTGTAGTACACGTATATTCAGCTAGAAAAATTACTTAACCTCAAAATAACCAGCTCTAGTCTGGTCCACAACTAACAAGTTCATTTTCATACAAAGATAAACCTCTTTTGCTCTTCTGACAAACTGTCAGTCATCAGATTATATTAGGTAGTAATGGTTTTCTGAATCTAATCATTTACAAAAGTAATTTTAACGTCTTACAACAGAAAAGTATTATTAGGAGGAGAAGGAAGACAAATGGCAGGTGCGAGGGATTTAGAGTGTAATCCATTTAACTGGAGCTGGCACTTTCTAGTTCAGAGTCTTGAGCATAATACCGCTGCAGTTGTAGTAACAGTGGTAACGATTAAGGCTGCATAATCATTCCCGATTTTAATTAGCAGTACCATAGGAAACTATAACAAAGAACTATATTGCTCAAGTACGACAGATCTGCAGATTGTATAAAACTAATCAACTGGCTGTTGCTATGTGACAAGACGAAATAAGTCTCCTTATGCAATATCACTTTAGTAGTCGCTTTCCACAACTACGACATTTGTTCTTACCCTAAGTGGTAAGAAAACAGTACCAATGTTACAATACCGCAGCTGCAAATGTGCTCAAGGCATTAATAATAGGCTACAGGTATTAATAATTTCTGGCAATGTATTTTTATCAGCTCTTGGCCCAAAGTGTCTTCGTAAGTAAATTTAAAATAAAACCGTTAATGTAAACACTTTTTTGAAACACTGGATTAAAAATAGTTTAGCAAACAAAATAGGCCATGCTAATTTACATTATTTTAAAAATCTTAATTTTATTAAATGCAATTTATTGCATTAGGATCTTCATCTTAAAATATTGTGAAAAAATTATAAGGCCATTTAAATGTTAACCTTAAAATACAAAATCAAAAAGAATATTGTAGGCCTATATTTTTGTTTACTTTATCTTATAATTTTAATAAGTAGGTCACCTTTTTACTAATTTACTTCTTTTATTAAATTGGTGTTGAAATACTAAAGTGATAATAATTGCTAAAACAAATCCGTTATCTATGCTTAAGGTTGCTGATGTCCTATCTGAAATACTTCAACCCAGTAACAACTAGAAACTTTTCAATGAACAATTCAGAGTCGAGTACAGCGATATGGGCAGCACGTCCTATCAGCGAGTTAGCTGTGTTTGGCAATGCATGATGGACATCATAACGTACCAATGTCACTTCAGGTTTACTGATGATTGGGTACAATATATTGTGCACCATTTCTCTGTAGGCTGATCCTGCAAAGTAAATTACACAATTGACTGGTTAAAATTTGTTTTAAAATGAATTTTTTACTTTAATATCATATATACTTAATGTATAGGTGTTCCAGTTAATCTCTCAAAATAGTTAAACAATCTGTTATTGTGTTGTCATTAGAAATTATATTCTTTGGATGGCAGTAAGCTAAATTTTGTTCTGTAAAATTTCAATCAACTCAACAATTCAAGAAAAATTAAGTGAAGATTCTCTGCTTATTAGAGGAGAAAGATTGAAATATAAATAAAAGACTGAACTCAAAGACTAGAAGATAAAATCTTTAAAAATTGAGATATTTTATTGACTTATTGTGTAAAGAAACAAGCATTTAAATTTAACTTTTTATATAATTATATTCTTTTCTGTTTTAAAAAAAATATAACTATTACCAGTACAATGACCAGTACCTGACATAAAATAGCTTATGTTATGTTATGATAAATATAACTAAATGCAAATATTATTTTTAAAAAGAACAATTACAAATTAGTAAAGAAATTTTTCAAAGATTTAACACTTACAAATGAAATATTTAAGGTATATTTTTCAATTACAACCCAAAAAAAACCAGGAGATATTCAGCTAGACTAAAAATAATATTTTAACAATCATATTACAGAACTGTATATAGGCTATAGTGAAAATACATAATAACAAATTTTGATGTATACTTAAACTTTAACACTACTAAAAGTTAAATATTTGACAGTATCCACACTCACCCGCCACCTTACCTAGACTACACGTGTCCTTGATTGCAGCTTTGCACAATTCAATTCTTGCTGAATGCAATGGTACATATCTGTCCTGTGAAGATCCACACAATAACAGATGGCGAAAGTGACTGAGATGACATCTCTGTGACAGCCTATAGAGGAATGTTTGTCTAACATCAGCGGCATCTCTCAATGCTAACTGCAGCAATGACCCCGACTTCTTCCACTTTTGCATAAACCACATACCTATCAACATGATAAAATCTCATTAGTCTTCATGGACATATTACCCGAGTGTATGAAGGCGTAACTCACCTTGGTATAATAGACTAGACAATCTGTGATTAAAGTTGGCTACACAATAAACTAGGCAATATTTTAACTAAAGTTGGCTACACAATAAACTAGGCAATATTTTAACTAAGGTTGGCTACACAATAAACTAGGCAATACTCGGATTAAGGTTGGTTATACAATAAACTATGTAACTATGTACTCTGACTAAGGTTGGCTACACAATAAGCTAGGCAATATTTTAACTAAGGTTGACTACACAATAAACTAAGTAATACTCTCACTAAGGTTGGCTACACAATAAACTAGGCAATATTTTAACTAAGGTTGGCTACACAATAAACTATGTAGTACTCTCACTAAGATTGGCTACACAATAAACTATGTAATACTCTCACTAAGGTTGGCTACACAATAAACTAGGCAATACCCTGATTAAGGTTGGTTATGCAATAAACTATGTAATTATGTACTCTGACTAAGGTTGGCTGCACAATAAACTATGTAATGCTCTCACTAAGGTTGGCTACACAATAAACTAGGCAATACCCTGATTAAGGTTGGTTATACAATAAACTATGTAATTATGTACTCTGACTAAGGTTGGCTGCACAATAAACTAGGCAATATTTAAACTAAGGTTGGCTACACAATAAACTATGTAGTACTCTCACTAAGATTGGCTACACAATAAACTATGTAATGCTCTCACTAAGGTTGGCTACACAATAAACTAGGCAATACCCTGATTAAGGTTGGTTATACAATAAACTATGTAATTATGTACTCTGACTAAGGTTGGCTGCACAATAAACTATGTAATGCTCTCACTAAGGTTGGCTACACAATAAACTAGGCAATACCCTGAACAAGGTTCAATACACAATAAACTATGTTATACTCTGACTAAGGTGGCTACACAGTGATGCATAAGAGTAAGTCCAGGGGGATTTTAAAAACAACTGAAGGCAGATGCTTATAGAGTATGTAAATACTATGCAATATTTGGCATTGTGTATTGTATATCATAAACAACTGACCCATGTTTACAAGACCACTGTTATTGTACAGAGTGCCCAAGTGAGGTCCAGACAAAGAAAGGAATGTATGAAGTCTTGGCAGTAAATGTTTCATCTGTGGCCGAGCGATTGCAGCACGGATAATTATATTGCCCAAGGAATGGCCGACGAAGCTGATCTTAGCTGGATTCAAGCCACATGCATCAACATGGTACAATATTTCCCCAACCAGTCGATCAGTCATTGTGTCAAAGTCAGAAAATGTGTCTCCCTAAAACATGACATACAAGTACAGTACAACTTTATTATTGTATTCTAGTTAATAAACTAGAATAATTATAAATTATAAAATTAGAACAAGAGAGTGCATGGAATCACTCAAGTTCAATTATCAACATTTATTTTACGTTTGACGATTAAACGAATTTAGTACTTGCACATTTTAATAAAAGAAGATTGATAACACAAAAATTCATTTGCATTTAATAATAATAATAATAGTAATATTTATCACCAAAATTTCTTTAAAGTATGGATAAAATATACATAAAGGACTTATCTTTTCTTCTTTGGGTGCCTACTTGTTCTGAATACTGCCAATCATCCAATATTTGGATATGATAACTTTGTTCCAAACTGTTTTTGAACAGTTCGGCGGTAGTTTTAAAAACCATGTCCTGAAGTTTTTAAGTCAAGATATCCTTCTTCTTCCTGGCCCTCTTTTACCATAGACTTTCCCTTGGAGAACATATTTCAGAAGGCAGTATTTGCTTTCGTTTCCCACAATGTGTCCAAGATATTCAAGTTTTCTTCTCTTGATGGTGTAGGTCTTTCTTCAGTCATTCCATCACTCTACCTACCCATGAGATCCTCAACACTCTCCTGTAGAGTCTCCTTTGTGTTGCTTCGGTTAGTTTCCATGCTTCCATAATATAGAAAAGTATTGAGAAAATACAGCACCGAACAAGTTTGATTTTGAAATTGATGTTGAGGTTGTTACTTTTGAACAGTTTAGTTACTTTTAGCTATTTGATTTAAGGGCTTGCTTTCTCTATTCTGCACCTTGTCTCCTGTGAACCAGCATTGATGGGGGTTCTCAGATAGGTGAATATCCTTCTTCTTCCTGGCCCTCTTTTACCATAAACTTTCCTTGGAGAACATATTTCAGAAGGCAGTACTTGCTTTGCAGTAAGCACCCTTTCTACTGGTGTATTGTTGACCAAGTCAAGACACGTGCTTCTTTATTAATTACTGCGAACTTGATTTTACTAATGTTAATTTCTAAACCATACTGATTGCTGATGTCTGTTATTTTGTTCATTAGCTCTTGTAAGCTATTCACGCTGTGGGCGAATATTACAATATCTGCTTATCGAATATTGTTCAAGCGCTTTTTATTCAGCACGATTCCTTGAATATTTCTTCTGAGCAGAGATTGAATATAAGTGGCAAAAGAATGCAGCCTTGTCTAAAGCCTCAAAGAATGTTGACTGCTTTGGTTTGCTCCTTCACACTGATCTTAACAACAGGTAACATTCCAGTAGAGGTTTTGGATTATCCTGAGATCTTTATCATCATTATCATGAAAAGAATCTCCATCTTTTCACGCCTTCTGACAGTTGATAAAACAGGTGAAAATATCACAGTTCATATCCATGCAGTGCTGGAACAACACTTGCAAACAGAACAGAGCACTCCTCGTTGTTCTTTCTTCACACAGCTTTGTTGTAGATTCTGCACTGAATGATTTTCAGGACTCATGAGACTGATGGTTCAGTAATCACCGCATGTTTGGCTCCCTGTTTCTTTGGTAGCATTATGAATTCTGAGACAAGCCATTCATTTGGTATACTTCCAGCATTGTAGATGTTAAATACGCCATTCAAGAACTTGATGGATCCATCATCATTCTGGATACAGAATTCTGAATGTATCCCATCTGGCTTTGGAATTTCTCCTTCTCCTACAAAGGACCTCCATACACAGGTTTGTCCTAATCTATGATTTTTCCTAAGAACTAAAAATATTAAAATAATATTACAAATAATTTATTGTAAGGCATATGTTACCCAATTATTTTAAAGTATAAATAAATAATATGTTGAAATCCAACAGGATTCCAAAGTTGCAAAATAGTAAAATCCATGAAACAATGTAACAACAATTCAAGAAAAATTAATTTATCCTATTAACTTGTATCAATATATCTAACTTGGAATTTCAATTTTTGTTTTATCACTTTTTTTACTGAATTCTAAGTCTTTAAAATTACTAATCTATTTTATTGAAATATTTTTTGGCACAGTACACATGACTTCCTAGACCTATTTTTAACAGAAGTCTTGCATGCTCAATACTTTTAAAACGAGTACTACTTGAATTCTGCTAAAATTCATGTTCAGTTCATTATATTTAGGCACAATAGATTTAATTACAAAAACTTGTATGATATTTAACAGTTTGTCTGAATCTTGTTCATTGATTCCCATTTATTTTAAAAATGTGTTTTTGAAGCCTGTTTAAAGATTCCAGGGATGCATGGTAGAAGTCCACCCCATCCAATAACACCATATACGAGCTCACTGCAGTATATTTGTAACAGCTGTTTCTTTGATAAAATTTTCTTAAGCCTGTAGTTGTAGTCGTAATTACTCTGAGATATATACAGCTTTGAACTCTTTTTAGGTGCAGACGATTAATCCTGATTTCAATGTTATCCAATACAGAATCTCTGTATTTGCTATGGCTTAAGTACATTGGGTATTAGTTTATTCTGATGTAACCATGAGAAAATAGTATCAAGCTTACTGGACATCGACAGTTGCAGCTCAGACCAGTTCTGGTTGTAGGGTTAAAGAATGAACAAGGTGAACCCAAAAACAACTTGAGTTCTGCCCTGCAAGTAACTTTTTATGAGAGATTCCCATGTTTTGTAGTTTGAATAATAGGATTTCATGATAGTGTAGTCCAGGAAAGTAATTACTGCAGGTCTGCTGCTGCTTATACTTTCATAAATAAATTCACTTAACAATGCAACAGCATCAATAAAAAAATCAGTACTTTTATTTTTTAGGAAATCAAAATGTATAATATTAATTAAATTAAATTTCAATTCAAAATCGCATAACCTTGAGAAAATGATTTTTTTGAAGACTTCTGCTTGGTTAGATATTAATGCTATAGGTCGACAGTTGTTAACCAAGTTTTTTCGTCCATCTTTATCAACAGGATAAATATCTTAAACTCTTGTGAACATGCACCTTGCCCTATGACATTATTTATAATACAGGCCAATGCAGGTGCTATGCATGTAGCTGCTAACTTGACAGTAAACACGGATGCCATCACTGCCTCCTGCTTTATTTTTGAGCTTTCAAACAGTCTGCAGAACTTCAATATCACTAGTTGGCGTGCTCATTGAGGCAACTCTTGTTGCTGGACAGGAGGACAGTTCTTCTTGTACTGTCATTTATTCTGGACGCAAAAGTACTAAAAAATACATTGAAAAAATTAGATGTATTAAACATCATTGTTGTTTAAATGGTTACTGATCATTATTTCATTAATTTGACAGCATTCTGTGCACAAAATTCCACAATTTGCAGGCGTTTATGCTCATAATAATTGTTTGCAGTCCCAAGTGAACTCTTAAGCCTTTTTTCACAGTTTAGATACTGCTCTTTCTTAAATACACTGGCTTGATCATTTTTCCATGCTTTGAACGTTTTATTTCTTCTATTAACTAAGTTAATCAAGGCATGAGTAATACATTTTTCTTACTACTAGGTTTAATACTATCAACCTCCGAATTTACTCTGAGAAGCTCGAGTAATTTACATATATTAGGCTCATTCAGTGACGAATTTCTGCTACATTATTCCCTGCTACTTGAAGGACATGGATGACACTTTGCAATTCACACTTGGCAGGAGGATCAACAGATGTGGCCATATTTATGAATCTGCAACTTGAATCAAAATGGTGTTATGAAGTCGGTAGTAGCAGTGGTGAGACAGATGAGCTATTGTCCAGTGTGCAGTTTCAGTTCCTTCCACTTGACAGGCCACTTGACGTAAATTTGGAGATTGAAAAAAAAATAGCTCACAGTATTAACAAAACAAAGACAGAAAAATACACAATATAAGAAGAATACAACAGCTTTTATTATACAGTGGACACTCTCCTGAAGTGAACAATGACAGTCTAAACACAAAATTTAGGACATTAATGAGGCGGCACTTTGAAAGATTATTTCATATAAATAGAAAAGCTATTAGTGTTTTGAACACATGAACATTCAATGTGTCACTATACCTAGAAACATAAGAATTGACACATTCCAAACTGCTTTCCGTTTTCTTTATGCATCGTTTTAGTATGATTAGTTGTAACTACATTGTTTAAAATGTAATGCAAAACTTGCATTAATCAATTTTTTTTATTTATTGCTAGTTGTTTATTGTCAAGTTAAAATTAAAAAAAATATATTAGTTTATCAAACATAAAATTGATATGTACCTGATTTCTTTCGGACATCAGAAACTCCAAATTGGCACCAGGTAAACCAAGCTCTAAATATGTTTTAACAAGGCGAAGGTCTGCTGAGTTACCGTCGAGTCCGTGGACACAAATGATTAAATGCAATCCTTCAGGAGAGAATATTCTGTACTCATCACTGATGTGGAAATAAGGCAGTGTTGATGCTAATGTAGGAAGGTCACTAAAAGAAAACAAAGAATTTGGTTGAATAAATGATACACTGAACAAATTTAAAACTCCAATTTTTAGATAAGGTCCCAAAAGTTTTTTTCAAATTCAAGGAAAGAGAAAAGGAAAAATTTGATAATTATTTTCTCTATCTACTATAAAATATCGAGCAATTCTCTCTAAGACCATACCTAATTTCCATTATAAATTAAAACAGTGATATTTTTCAATTTGTATTCACTCCAGTTGGAACCGTTGCTTGGTACAGGACTTTATACAGTTCGAGTTATTTTTTTAAACTATTTGAGAAATTTTGGCTGATTTTGTCAGCTTTTTTCAGTAGCTCCCGATGTGAGAAACTTTGTGTAAAGAGATTTCAACTAAATTTTGATTGAAAACAATGTAATTAATGTTTTAGTGTGTTTATAGAGATCATGAAACATGGCAAAGTGCTTCTTTAGTTGTGAGACAGAAGGGATATTAGAGCTTTAAAATTATCAAAAAATTTTCTTTCTATGTATGTATGTATGTATGTATGTATGTATATATATATATATATATATGAAAATGTATTGGTTGCTTTTACAGTATAATAAATCCAGCTCAGGAGCTGTAAAAAAGTAGAGAACCTCAGCAATTTGAAAAAAGTTTAAAAAGTCAAATTTTCTCAATGTTTCATCTCGTATTGAACTCAAAATTATTATATTTATGTTTACTTTATTTAAAATTAAAAAAATATGATCTGAGACTTTGAAATCAACCCAAATTATAGTTAGCTGATATATTTTTTTTGATCAAGTGAGCATATACCATTTAAAATAAAATAAATTTACCGTTACAGACCAAAACCAGCCCAAATGATAGATAAGAGTTTATTTTTTCTTATCAAATAAGCATGTACAATTTTAAATAAAAGACAATTATTAAAGTAAGTTATTTAAAACTGACTCATCTTGTAGCTTCATGTACTAAGTTACCTGTAAATCATGCCACTATAATTCATCTGTCTTTTGAACTCCTCTTTGGATTTCTGAAAGTTAGCAGAATCATCTACTATGGGCATCACTAGCTTCTGACGTAGCTTTTCTTCGCTATAACACTCACATGATAGTTCTTCTTGAGACGCTAAGCTCGGAATGCCACAAACGAACCTAACAATTACACAACATTTTTAATAAATATAGTTTTTGTAGTATTCCTAACTATTGCGTACTTAAGAAAATACTAATTTTTTAATATTATACTTTTTGAGGATTTGTTGGACTTAGGACTTACATTTCCACACAAGTGTCTGTCTGTTAATAAACAATGTTTAAAAAATAATTTAGAATATTATATATCTTGGGAGTGTTTATAACCGTTCAAGCTTAAATAAAAGAAAACCAATAAAATATTGTTATTTTAGAACTAATGAATTAAACTAACTTTTAAAAATATGTGCAGAACAAAATAATTTGTATAGTTAGTAAAGTCAGCCATGCAAAATTATAATAATTCTATACTATGAAATAAATTCATTAAGGATGTGTTGAAACCACACACTGAGAGTCGAACATACTATACAGCAAAGTTCGGATCAATGTGTTTAATTTGATGCTTTGTAACACATATGTTGGTGTCCATACAAATACTTGTGTCCATAAACACTAAATCTGTTGTGTCTAAAAACACTTGACAACTTACACAAGAAATTTTTTCAGAACTTCCTAGATTGTGGCTTCAAATAATAATGTATGAACTTTCATAAACCCTATTGTATTGACACATTATGGCCACAGGCGCTATCGAGTGAATCACTAAGTGTATCCATAATGAAACTATGCTTACGGTATTTTAGCTTCTCCATTCGTATGCGCCTGTGACTGCTTTTCTCTTCTTCTGTCCCGCCTCCAATTCCTCTCTCTTTCTACTTCACCTTTCACGCTTTCATACATGTGATAAAGAATGTTATCGATAGGAGTAGGAATCGGCAACGGGTCCCTAAAGGGTTCAGGAGGAGGAGGAACATCACGGAACTGTCTCGGTGGTGGCAGTCTAAGTTCTTCGTATGGGTATTCCGGCTGATCAGCTGGTACAGGAGCAGGTGCAGATGCTGATGGAGGCACCGTCGGCGACACAAGTGCTTCAAGTCTTGCGCGGAGTTGAGAACTGTTGAGCGTGCGATGTTTTGTAACTTCACTTCCTAAGTATTATACAACAAAATTAGCCAAGTCATGCAAATAATATAGTCAGAATATAAATATAAATCTTTTTGAACATGCTCTGACCAGTGTATTTGGTTAGAGAAATGCCAAAGTGTTTTTCTAGTGGTGAGAGAGCAAGGTTATAGCAACAAAAGATTTGTTAAGAAAACAATATTTAGGTCTACTGTAGTTTTGAAATATAAGTGTGTGTTAAGCATCTATGGCTAATACAAGTGTTTGAACTTGTTCTTGTGCTTTAGCCCACTTTACACAATGTGAATCTTTCAATGTAATTCTTCTCATTTTACTATATTTTACAGTTTCATTTAATAAGCAATGTATTTTTAATATTAGGCCTTAATAAAAAAATAAGGCTACTTAATGCTTAATCTCTTAAGTGGCTGCACAAAATTGTCTAACTAAACTTAATCCTAAAGATCAAACTTGTGCAGTTAAATGTACAATCATTCATAACCAGACATTCATTATATGGCTGCTAATGTAGTTAAGTGAATTCAATTATTATAATCTTATCTATTTAAATCTCAAATAAAAAGATACATGTTGCTATCACAGTTTGAAACCAAACCTGAATCAAGTGATCTGTGTACTAACACTATTGTAACTACTATTTCTATGTTCTATTTGGGATCATTGCAGCACACCTTATACTTGTGACACAAGTCAGGGACAAAACACATCATAAGGTACACCTGCTTAACAGGTTAAGTTGGTTAATGCTGTAAATACACTTTTTTAAATTAAAACTACTGGACTATTTTATGCACAGTATATAACAATAAAAGAAACTTTTAACGCAACTAAAATATAATTTAAACTGTAAATAGTTTGTGTCTTTCCTTACTTATGCACATCCTTACTTATGCTTTTTTCAAAGGACTCACAGTAACTGTAAGGTGAGCAGTAGCTTAGCTACATTAACCACCAACTAATTATATAACCATTTTTAATTATAGCGACAAAAATCAAGCCAGCTTAAAGGTTGGACTACTTAGTGGTTTTTGTCAGCAAAAGAAAAATACAGTTACTATTGTTGAAATTCACAGAAGAATTTATGAGGTTTATGTATTAAATATTATGAGTAACAGTAATGTAACTGTGTAATGGATCCAACAATATAGGTAATAATTTTAGTAAAAGAAATTAATTTTTAGTGAAAAAATTCCATAGTTTGTAGTTTTTGAATTGTCAAATCAATTTATTTGCTTTACAGCACTGATAAAATTAAGTTTAATTGAGTCAACTTACCGGTTGGGCTAATCTGTCCACTAGAAGTGTCCGGTGATGAGCGATGACTCGACACCCAACCACTTTGTTCCGAAGTTATATCACTCTCTGATAGTGAAGAAGACATAAGTGGAGATCTTTGAACAGCTACTGGTTGAACGAGTGTTGCAGGAGGTGTTGCCATTAGATTCGGCATTGACTCGCTGCTGTTAGCTGCTGTACATGGTAAAGGCTTAACTTTCATCACAGCAGGCATCGATGCTGTGCTCAATGAGTGTTTGATAGATACACCGTTTACTGCTTCACTTAAATTATATGGAACGCTGGCACTAGTTTCTAATTTACGGTAATTAGTTGGAACGGAAGAATCATTTGAATTAGAATCGGTAGAAGGCGTACCGTTGCCGTTCATTGTCGTAGGGTGTCCTGGGAATGATGGTTGAACTAATAAATTTGAACTACTATCACAAGTTTTTCTAGATTTTAAAATACGTTGTTGAGGAAGAGAATTACCCAGTTCTTTATACTTTGTTCCGTTCATTGCTTCTTTTAAAAGTTTATCACCAATTGATTCTGATGTGAATTCTAAATTAACGTCCCTACTCGACACAATGGGATTGTCACACACGTTCAATGTTCTGTTTCTTCTTCTATGCAGATGAGATGGCAGTGAAAAAGGAAGAGTAGGCATGTTGTTAGGTACCCTTATGTATTTTTCGTTCAACATTTCTTTCCTTGTTTGTATTGGTGTTAAATTTGCATGAGGTTGCTGTTGTTTTGTGGTATCCGATGTTTGGCAGCATGGCCTAGCGGAAGCGGAAGTGTAAAAAATTCATGATTGTTTTCAAAACAAGGACGATCCATGGATCTTTTTCCTCCCCTAGTAGGAAGAGTGGCCGAATCAGTGGGTCCTCGGTTCTGCTCCCTGAAATAATAGGTTTTTTTAATAATTTTGCCAATCAACAAAATAAATGTTAGTTTATAGAACAAAACATACAAAATTAAATTACAAGATTCACTATTCCTCTTAACTATTAAATATGTGATTTACTTGGAACTATTAACCTGTAATTATTGTTGTTCTCCAAAGGTTTTCCTAATGGCTGGGAATGTCTAAGCGGCAGTGTTAGTTGTCCTGGGTCTTTTGTTGGTGTTCGTAACAACTGATCTAAGGATTTGCTATGCCGTGCCTGAGGTGTAGTGGTTATGTTCCCATTAGTCCTCAGCAAACGTTCTTCTCCAACTCCTGAAAAACATTATATTTTTATTGACTGATGTTCCTAATACATTGCATTGCATTTAGGTTAATTATTAAGTCACTGGTTTGTATAAATGAAACTGAAGTGATGAAATCATATCAACACAAATAATGTTTAGAAGTATTGGATCTTCAAAATTTAATATTTAGTCCTAGGCTTAATATTCAATACAAACTGAACCATTTTATTTAACCTGCAATGTTTTCATAACACTTAAACAGCCTGTTTTATCAACACATATCTGAATCCATTGTTTCTGTATGGAGACTGCTACTTAATATTTCAGTAATTTTAAATAAACAATGAATATCAAATTAAATATTAAAATATCATAAAATATTTTAACTAGATTTTGAATATTTGCATATGCATAAGCAAAACAGAAATAAAATATGACACTCTTCAAAAAAAAAATCTAAAAAATTTCAATTTGTTAGTTTTCCACCAAGAAATGATTATTTTAAATAAGAAAAAAACTGTAAATATCACTTCAACCATATTCACAACATTAAACAAACTAATTTATGTTAAGTTTAACAGCTCATACCCATCACAACTTGGCCAGCAGTATTTCGCCTATCCTTATTCGTGGCTTTCTGAGATCTGGATTCCAAAATGGCTGCAATGCCGCAACTACAGTCCTCTTGCACAGTGTTTGTTGGTGTTTTCGACCCTCCACCACTGCTATTTGCTTTTCTATCATCTAATCCTAATTTGACTGCACCATCACTTATGCCACATGTATTTAAGAATGGATCTGCAACACACACACACACTTAATGTGTGTACTTTGTAAATTTACCATGCAAATTTAAAAATTTTTAAATTAAATTATTATTTTCATATAAACATAGGTTAGAATTCATTTAGTTCTTCTTACATATTTACAGAATGACTTTTTAGATTGAGTTTTACTGAAGTCACCCTACACACGGATCCCATAAATCTGACAACTGTAACAAAGTTTTATATGTTATAGATATTTATGTTTCATGGCCACTAAATAATCCCTCTTAATTATAAACAATAATTAAATAATACATGTCTTAATACAAAAACAACTACAATGATTAAGTTCAAATTAAAAACTGACAATTTCTTCAATCCCCTCCACAAGTTTATTGTAGAACAAAACAAAAACATCTCAAAAAATGGTTTTAACAATTGTGATCAAATTTAGCAGGAATGTAACCCTTTACGACTGAAATAACATTTATGGCTTTGTTATTAAAAATAAATCAAAATCAAAATCTGAGAAACTTGATTTTTTAAAACTGATTGAAATGTTTTAATCAAATTTATTATCACATACTAACATTATTTTGATTACCACGGATAAACCAGTTAAATAAATTTATAGTGTTGCCTGTACCTTGTGACATCTTTTTAATCTTGAACAATACTTGGTCTTACTCGGTCATACCGTTACATTGCCTTTTCACTTCTAACACGATCACACTTTACCCAAAAGCCACAGATGTAAGTATTACCAGTACTTCGGCTCTGTCATATTTTATAGAAATTAATGATGGTACAGCAGTCGATATTTAATGAAGTAAATAAATGTATTCGTGCCTGAAGAGGCAAAGTAGTGGACAGAGACACTATCAATAAAAGTTATTCTATAATTATAATATTAAATAGTACAAAGATCATTTAAATTAATTTACTAAAATAAAAAATTTCTGTAAAAAAAGAATCAAAGGAAGATTTTACAGTAAAATGTATCCAGACAAAACTTGTGTTGTTTTCATTATACGTGATATTTCTTAAGTAAATTCTGTACAAAATTAATATTTAATAAACACAATTCCTTGAAGAATATCTCAACTTACCACTTCCTGCTTTCCTGCCTGCTACAGATCTCCTCCTAGCAAACTCGGACACTTCTTGATATTGATCTTCAAATATAATAGGCAGTGAAGCAACATCTCCATCAAGCTCTGCACAGTGTACAGGAAGTGATGGTAAGGAAGAAAGATAACGTGATCGCCTCGCCATTTCAGAAACAGCTAAATAATTCTGATAGTTCTGGTCATAGCAACCAGCAGCTGATTGTCTCGGGTTGTCCAGGGCGAAGAATCCTTCCGCAAATCTCTTCACCTAATCCATCAAGAAAGTATTATATAGCATTCATAGAATTTAATAAAGCTAAAAAACAGACTTATTGGTAAAGATGACGAAATCAGTTGCTGTAACCATAATTTTAAAATTTTATATCAAAACTTCTTGTTATACCTACACAGGCATTCAAAAACTTACATAACATATACTGTAGTAAATATTTCTTTTCTATTATTACATTATGTACTTTTTTAAAGTATATAAATCTAAGAATACTTGATCTGTTAAAAAAATATAAAGAAAACATAATTCCATTTTGTATTAATTTTGATTATAATATTAGAACTGTTTGAAAATGCTGGGAGGGACATCCTTATTCTTTGTTCCTACCATACTTGTGACCAGCAAAACATGAAACAATACATTGCAGAACACTCGAATGCTGACACACGACACCAACCAGGGTCAACCTGGTCAGCAATGTCTACAACCGACAATGGTTATTGAAAGAAGCACTTGTGGAAATAGGTGGATTTTGCAGTTATTTAGTGATGACTTCTTTTCATAACGCAAGTTGTAGGCATAATATTTATAAACATTTTCAGTACAACCTATACAAACTTAACCTAACGTAACCTAACTCAACTGGTCAGAGATAATTAAGGTATTACTATAGTCAATGCAGATATAAAACAGACCCTGAGATGATGGTGATGCCTGGCCAGATGCTGATGCACAGGATCCTTGCAGGAGAATGCCTCCAAGAACTGTTGCCAAAGCAATATATTCTCTGCGCACAGCTGGGCGATATCACTGTTTGCCAAAGTCACAAACTCTTCTTCTACCTCCACTAACTGTAAACAAGTAATTCAGTTGATAATGATATCCAGTAAATTTGTAATAATAAAATATTAATATAACTTTGGAAGGTAGTGGGGTCTAACGTCTGACTATTGTGCACACTTGGGCTAATGCAGACGATGGGGTGATTTATAGCGTATAAAAATGCCAAGCCCTGGCCGGGAATTGAACCCGGGTCCTCGGGGTGAAAGCCCAGTATGCTATCAACTAGGCCACCGAGGCGGCGATTGTAATACTGTATTAAGAATTAAAATACTATTATAAATAATATTGTAAAATATTATTTTTAAACAGAATTAAAATATAATTAAGCAGAAGGTTATTACTGTTATTATTTTTGTAATAAAATGTCACTAAATGTAGCCTCAATTGAGAAAGTGTTGACAAAGAAATAACTGTAGTGTGCAATCAGCTGTTTAGGAGAACATTACTTCCATTACAACAGCGTCACAATTTCAATTTCTTAATCAATGTTAATTCTTTTTTACAATTCAGTTTAAAATTTAAAAATTATTTGCTTTATAAGAATTCTACATAATTTTTGTCATTTCTTTCTATCCATGTTGTGTTCTGTCCCCGTCACATTGATTTTTTTTTTTAATTCAAAATTATTACAGGTATGCAATGCTCTTACACTAAACATAGTATGGGCCAATACTAAAAACAATATAAATAAACTTTGGGAAAAAATATTTTTCAACATTTTTTTTACACTCTAATTTTAAAAATGTGTTTGGAATCGTTAAATATTCCCTACCTTTGGCTTCATAGATTTTACAAAACTGACAAGTTTCATAATTTTGTAACTTTTGGTAACATGCTAGAGGAACATTATCAACAGATATGTAATGCTCTTCTTGTTTTGTAACTAATTTTATAATCTTGTTGTATAACTACAGACTACAAAAATCATCTGATAGGAAATTATAACCAGCCTCTTTGAATAGGTTTCAGTGTTAGTCGCAGAAGTGTTTGGTAGCACCACTTATTATTCAATGTTATACGAAAATGTAAGTACGTTGATATTTCTCATTCTTTTGTTTCCCATAAAACATATATTATGTTAAAATTAAAGTACAAAGATTACATGTATCTTCTTGTTGTAATTTTATATTTGAAAACCTTAAACTTTAAATACAGAATTTTATTACAATACGATATATTATTTCAAATTTAAATCAAAGAAGTGTCACAAGTGGCTAAAATACATTCCAGCTCCTGCATCTCCCTCCATTCTAGATTCATTGGTATAAATCTCAAACGACGATCTGAAGGGTATCGCTGGATCAATGAGATGCTTTCCTGGTGTATGAGACTTCTTGCTCACTGGTTCGAGCAGATCCAAGAAAATGTTAAAATTTAAGAATTCCATCGGGTCCACCAGTTCTGGAGTTGGTTCCGCTTTCACTTTGTTTATTCTGTTAGAAATGATTAACTGTTTAAAGCTGGTCTGAAGAGGTCCCATTATCCAAAGGTTGTCATATTCTTTTTGTATCAGCTTTTCATACAAAAAAGTGCTCTTATGTTGAAATCTTCTTCCAATGGAATATTATTGGTGAAAGCCTGCATAGACAGTTGTTCTGATTTATCTCTAATTTATTATTTATTTTTTGCATTAAAAAAAATCTTTTTCCTTGAGAGTATTCCTCAAAAGCCTTTCAGTAAGTCTCATATCTCAGTTTTTCTCTCAACAAATATGGCAAATTTAACGATTACAAACCACAAGTAGTGGAAGTTTTTACAGGGCACTTACATAAAAACTTCCCCCTATCATTGATATAGGCAAAAAATATAATAATATTTCTAAAAAACTTTTTGTAAAATAAGCATTCATCTAACTAACAAATGTTTTTAAAGAGTTTGAAAACATCTGACGAACAACATATTCTGTTAAATAGCTTTACATAAGACACAATAGTGACAAGGATGAAGGTAAAATGGTAAGTATGTCTCAGAGAGAAGCTGCTGTCAATAAAATTGTTTCTGTTCATTAATTTTTAATGACCAGGCATTATGTCTTACTCTACTGTAATGTCTACATATTTAACACATGCCAACAAAATAATATTACCTTATAACACAATTATAGACTATCCCAAATTGGTTAATTAAAACAAAAACAAAAAACTATTTAAGAAAAGCATAAATAAAACTACAACTATACTAGAGTATTGCTTTGGCAATGTTAACTAAAAATTAGAACAATTATAACTTAAAAAACAAAAAAATACTTATTTTTGTTAATTTATGAGGGGATGACTAAAGAGAACTTAAAAACAAAAAATTGTGAAAAATAAAAAAAACCTTTTATTTTTAAACACACACACACACACGTATACATAAAAATCATGTTTTTTACTCAGTGGAACTTTTTGTATTGGGAGGCAAGATCCAAAATGGTGTGAACCTAAAGGAGCCATTGGAAGAATAAGAAGAAGACTCAGTGGAACTAAAATCAAATATTATTATTTTACATTCCTTTTTCTGCCTTATTTTTTTAATAATAGCATACCTTTAAAATGTCCCTAATTTTTTTGAAAATTTTGTTAAATAATTATTTTAATACTAATTACATTGAAGTAACTATTTCTAAGCAACATTGTGTATATAGTTTATTGTGTAAATTCGATACAATTTTATTTTATTTATTATTTTTTTAATAATAGCATACCTTTAAAATGTCCCTACTTTTTTTGAAAATTTTGTTAAATAATTATTTTAATAGATACTAATTACATTGAAGTAACTATTTCTAAGCAGCAACATTGTGTATATAGTTTATTGTGTAAATTTGATACAATTTTATTTTACCTCCACATTATTCTATAAAACATATTTGTCATTTATTATTGGTTTTGAATTTCCATTACTTGATACCAATTGTTATACGATGGTACAACATCCTAAGGTATCATGCATCAAAACTAATATTTTATAAATTCAGATTAACATGATTACTAACTAACATTAAAGAAAGCAAACTAACAAAAAAAAAAAAAAACAATTATGCCATTGGAATTTGGTTTTGAAAAGATGTGTTTATCCATTCACTTTAATGCATATATTACACTGATTCAATGCAAATGAAATACCTATTTCTTTTGATTTGCTACAAAATTATACAGTGAATTATGAGGGTCATAGAGAAATTAAAATAGAAACTACAGGATATGGAAAAAACACTATGTCAATCATACTATGTATAACAGGTGATGGCCACAAATTGCTACCTTATATAATTGTATCTTCCCAAAAAATGTAATTATTTGTACACACAAAAGAATGGATATGATGAATGACTGGGTCAATGTCATTTGGAATTGGCAGCCACGAATACTAAAAAATATTTGTTTTGTCACTTTGTAATGTTCCTTAAAAAATGTCTGTAAAATTACAAGGTGTCTTAGAATTGATTTTGCCTTTTAAAATTTATTCAAATCCTAGAAAGGCATAAAGCATTTTATAATACTATGACAAAGATCATATATAAACTTATATAACCACAAAATTCATCTTGTGGAAACAAAGAAGTTTCATAAGGTATTATTTACGATAAATTCTTCATTTACAGTGAAACCTCTCACAGCAGATACCTAAAGAACTTGCAGACTTAAAAGAACATATTTTAGGAATGAGAATATTTTAGTCTATTTTTTCTGCTCGTCTAATTATCACTATACAGAAACAAGCAAGTATCTTCAAATAGAAGCTTCACTGTACTGTAATGAAATCAGTAAAAAGGGTAGAATTTTAAAATTGGAATCAGTAACTCATGAAATAAAATACTTCACTTTCTTAACTAAAAAAAGGCAAAGCAGTTATGTAAGCATTAATTATTCATTGCTAATTAATAATTTAAATTATACTACTTCATAATATAATATTAAGGCATTGTTTTGGAATAAATCTTTGTTAGCAACCTCGAGGAACCTATAAACTATCACTTGTATGTTGTCATGCGCATAAAGTCACAGCAAAAAATGTGAATAATCAATAAACAGCATTCCATGCAGAACATATCTGAACTCAGTAGTTTAAGATGAGTTTGTTTGTAAGAGTAAAGAATGGAAGGTTAGGTTACCCGAAGTCTGTCCCAGTGAGCATCAGATTTCAGAATGGAAGCACGGCAACCAACAGTTGTGAAGAGATTTTGATGGCAATCCTTAGAAATACATCACTTATTAAGATATTGGAACATGAACATGGTTAGGTATAGGTGCTGAAATGGCTGTGCTAACTTTAATTAAATACTCGAAATGCATATCTTAACAAATATTTTATTTATAACACCAAACTTTCAAAAGCCATTCAAAATATTTATCAAATTTCTATAAAATTACAAAATAGCATTTTTGAGAATAACAGTAAACCATAATTTGGCTCCCTTCACATACTCTGCCACCCCTATATTATATATATATATATATATATACCTATAAGTCAAAATCACCAACACTGTGGCTGAGCTGTAACAAGTAACTTAGCACATACTTATTAATTTCCACTGGATGGTAAAGAACTTAAAATCATTCTAATACATTCATAAAGAGGCCATAAAAAATTTATAAATGCTGTGTGTGTGTGTGTGTGTGTAAACGTAACACCTTCTTAGTAACCATGATGTTTGGTTAATACTCTTACGCAGACATAAGGACAGCAAGTGATGAATTTGCACTTGTAAAACATATGAAAACAAACAAATAATACTTTTTCTGAGCTATCAAACTATTTAAAACGCCTTCAAGCTATTTTACCACATGATGTCTTGCCAATTTAGTTTTAATATCAATGACAAGTTTAGACCTATAACAATCATTTAGAAATTTGAACATTAAGTGAGTATAGTGTAGGAATATAATAAATTATAATAATACTACACTGTGATTCTTTAGCAATATGTATACCTACTAAAAAAATGTGTTTAATTATAATGAGTTTATTAGTGTACTAAAAAAAGACTAATTAATTTGGAATTGTTTTAGTGTTTTCAGCAATTAGATGGCAGTACTTTAAGTAAAAAGGGGTATTTAATATTAAGTATCAGTTGATATTAAATCGAACAGAAAGTACTAAATTTTAAATTCATTCAAATGAAACAAAAATATCTGCAATGATAAATCAACTCAGAATTACCTTGGCAAGGTCACTGAGATTGGTGAGGCGTTGGAAGCAATCAGGAGTAGTGGATTCCATCTTGAGCTGTTGCCACTGAGGCAACAGTTGTGTGTACTCGACCAAGGTCGACTGCAACGTCTCGAATGAAGCCAACAGTAAGCTGCACACTTCACGGTGGACGTGGCGTGCATGGGCAAGCCTGCTGCCACCAGATCCGACACACTTAGTACCACTGCTACCACTCTGACAAAACAAGAGATACAGAGAAACAATCAGCCTTTACTTGGCTGACAAACAGTGGAGTAAACTATGTCCAGAATCGGTTATAATCACAAGACTAAGGATGGCAGTATCATTTAAAACTACAGCACTGAGAAAAGTAAGACAATCGTGGTTCGCACCTGTCTTGTTCATAGAATAGAGCAAATTTCAAACAAGAATATTTTTGTTTTTAAAATTTTATTGCAAATCCATAATTACATTTGGCTGACATATACAGTATAGTATCAATGGGCCAAATGGAGAGAAGAAAAATGAGCAAAACCTGAGCTGTAATGTAGACCCTGTTGTTTATTTTTTCTTGTTAGTAACAGATTGACTTGTGTAAAGAGTCAATGTGTTTTATTTCTGCATGTTAGCATGGTTATGCTAGTCTTGATAACTTAATTACATAAACATGGTAAGCGTGGAAATAAAGCGAGTTTTTCACATTTTTCACATTTTCTTACTTTTCCAAGATATGAGATAATCTTCTTATATCTTTTGTTTCATTTTCCTCTTTAAAAATAACGCACTCCACAGCTGACTACTTAAACAAGCAAAAATAACAATAGTACTCCAACATTTACAATTATAATAGAATTTGACTCAGACTCAGCACATAAATTGATTTTTTAACAGCCAAGTCAATATGGGAAAGTTGATGTCACATAACCCTCATCACATCCTCTACATTTCATTTGTTCCTCAACCTTCCATGTCCTCTTCTTCCTTCCATTTTGTCATGCAATAACTTCTAAGATATTCGTTCTTCTCCTACATGCTCCAACTATGCCAGTTGCTTTACAAACACTGCTTTATGAGTATATTTTCAATTTCTCTGTTTGTGCTTATTCTCCATCCTTTCTCCTCTCTTACAGTCCCGATCACATATCCTTCCTCCTCTCTTACAGTCCCAATCACATATCCTTCCTCCTCTCTTACGAGCCCAATCATATATCCTTCCTCCTCTCTTATGGACCCACATAGCCTTCCTCCTTTCTTATGGACCCACATAGCCTTCCTCCTCTCTTACTGGTCCAATCACATATCCTTCCTCCTCTCTTACGAGCCCAATCATATATCCTTCCTCCTCTCTTACGAGCCCAATCACATATCCTTCCTCCTCTCTTACAAGCCCAATCACATAGCCTTCCTCCTCTCTTACAGGCCTAATCACAAATCTTTCCTCCTCTCTTATGGACCCACATATCCTTCCTCCTCTCTTACGAGCCCAATCACATAGCCTTCCTCCTCTCTTACAGGCCCAATCAAGAGGCCTTCCTCCTCTCTTACAGGCCTAATCACAAATCATTCCTCCTCTCTTATGGACCCACATATCCTTCCTCCTCTCTTACGAGCCCAATCACATAGCCTTCCTCCTCTCTTACAGGCCTAATCACAAATCTTTCCTCCTCTCTTATGGACCCACATATCCTTCCTCCTCTCTTACGAGCCCAATCACATAGCCTTCCTCCTCTCTTACAGGCCCAATCAAGAGGCCTTCCTCCTCTCTTACAGGCCTAATCACAAATCTTTCCTCTTCTCTTATGGACCCACATATCCTTCCTCCTCTCTTACAAGCCCAATCACATAGCCTTCCTCCTCTCTTACAGGCCCAATCAAGAGGCCTTCCTCCTCTCTTACAGGCCTAATCACAAATCTTTCCTCCTCTCTTATGGACCCACATATTTTCCTCCTCCTACTACGAGCCCAATCACATAGCCTTCCTCCTCTCTTACAGGCCCAATCAAGAGGCCTTCCTCCTCTCTTACAGGCCTAATCACAAATCTTTCCTCCTCTCTTATGGACCCACATATCCTTCCTCCTCTCTTACGAGCCCAATCACATATCCTTCCTCCTCTCTTACAGGCCTAATCACAAATCTTTCCTCCTCTCTTATGGACCCACATATCCTTCCTCCTCTCTTACGAGCCCAATCACATAGCCTTCCTCCTCTCTTACAGGCCTAATCACAAATCTTTCCTCCTCTCTTATGGACCCACATATCCTTCCTCCTCTCTTACGAGCCCAATCACATAGCCTTCCTCCTCTCTTACAGGCCTAATCACAAATCTTTCCTCCTCTCTTATGGACCCACATATCCTTCCTCCTCTCTTACGAGCCCAATTACATAGCCTTCCTCCTCTTTTACTGGTCCAATCACATAGCCTTCTTGCTCTCTTAAGGGCCCAATCACATAGCCTTCTATTTTCCTTTCAAATATGCATAAAGTACTCTCATCTGCAGCTGAAATGGTCCATGCTTCTGATCCTCAAGTCACAACTGGTCTAATGAGGGTCTTAAACAATTTGATTTTTAAGGTTTTGTGATAGGAGATTAGATTTTAACAGGGGTAGTTTTATTTCTATTTCCGGACAAATTGTGTTGCTGCCAAGGCCAAACTATAGCACTTATTGTAGTTTAAACGTTTAAGTGTTGAACACTCATTTACCACTCAGTTACCAACATTGTATAATGTTATTAAGGATTTTTTTTCAATATTAAGGGTTCGATAAAACAGAAGATTCGATTTGCAAAGGTCAGGTAAGTGAGATTCTACTGTGTATGAGCCGATAAATATTTAACAGTTTGTAAAGTTAAACAGATTGCTATTAAACTCACCAAATTGCCAAAGAAAACAGTTTCCATCGTAGACTGTGGCTGCCTGAAATTAAACCTCTGAGATGTCCCCAACCAAGGTTTACCACTTCGAGGTGTGCTGTGGAACAAAACATACAGCACATCTGTTTTTAAAAGTCAAACTTGATTTTCTTTTTATGAAAGTAGAATGAATCATTCTGCATAACTTTGAATATATTTAAGTTAATGTAAAACTATTTTCAAATATTTAATATTTTTTATACTGTACACTAATGGGTTTCTTCTCAATGCAAGGCAAGGTGCAGACTACAGCTTCCTATTAACTTCAACTAAAATTTTCTCTCAACTTAATTTAGCACAAACTATAGTTTCTCTCTACAGCTTCAGGTTGTACAAAGTTTTACAAGTGCATACAACTGTACAATCTTTATCATTCTTGTAAATACAACAACAATTTTTAATGATACTACACATTATTTCCATTAAGAAATATTATTAATTTGTTTAATAGTAACCATAGCAGAACACTGTTATTACAAAAATGTTGTTTAAAATCGGTCTGTTTGAGTCAACAGATACCAAACATTTCTAATGAAATGATACATGATCAATAGAAACATGCATCCGATAAGGTAAAGTAATTGCATAATTATAAACATAATTATAAACTGTTTAACAATACAAACACACGGAGAAATTATGTACTTATGCAGAAGCAATAGAAAAGAAACTTAAAAATACTACATTTGGAGCAGCTATTCATTTATTTAAAACCCCTTCGACAAGAAAATGTATTTATTAGGCTGTCAAATTACCTGAATTTGGAACAAGGGGACATAAAATTTAAAGATATAAAAAATATTGTCCTTTTATTTGAAGTAAACTTTGAAAAAGTAAATATTTTCTTCTTAGTGTACTACCCAAATAGCAAACATACTTCTGAAAGCAAACCACTTTCTTGCATCCTTCTTCACCTCTCAATGTGTACATTGAAAACACAGAAAAACATTGTTGTTAAAGAAGAAGGAAGGTGTGTAAGTACGTACAGTATTTTACAAGAATTAGTATACTCGTTAATATGCATTCAATAATTTTTATTTTCTTAAAATTAAAACAGATAAAATGTACAAATAAAATAAAGCAAACGAGATTATAACAAAAGAAATAACGAAGCATATTTATTACAACTCACCAGCTTTGTACTAGGTGCAAAATACTTTTCCTGGTTGTGCAAAAAAAACACACAAACAAAATATCAGTGCAATGGATGAAATGATCAAACATATATACATGTATAAATATATTGTACTTAAGTTGTTGTATAATTGGCTGTATACTATGTGCTTTCTGTGATGTAAGGTATTACCATTGGTTTTGGTGAAGCAATGTTTGTAACTATGCCGCAGCAGTTCCTACATTTCTAATATGCATTCTCATTTGTATTTTCACTGCACTAACGTTAAGTTTTTGTTTAAGTTAACTCTTCACACTTCACAGTTGCATAATTTTCAGTTACAGGAAGATTACTGAGTTATCGACAAAATGTTGGACACATAATTTCTTGTTAGTTGTCTGCTAACTTGAGAAATTGTTTCAGTTTTTTGTTGACAACTTGGTTTTACAGAAAAAAATTTGTCGCTACAAGAGAAAACAGATTTTGGAGTTAACAAAAATATTTTCAATGTCTCATATCACTTTTGTTGTAAATCAATGTTAAAATGTTTAATAGGTGCTGCTACGAAATGAGAAAAAATTAATGATTTTTTTTTAATGAGACTATATGAAACTATGTATCATGTTAATTTGCTGTCAGGGTCTTAAACACTGTAAGTACAGATGTAACAAATCCCAAGCTGGAACAACCTTCAAAGCCCAGAAAACTCTGGGGAGTTGTATCTAACTTCATGGATGCAGTGGAAGAAACGAGAGATGGGCGATGGTCTATTTCAGATCAGACAGTCATCTCTGGTTTTAATTAAGGAGTAGAAGACCTCTCAGGGATCAAGCCTTCCCTTATTGGGCTTTGATGACAAGGTTGAATAGTTCTCACGAGAATATTAATATTCTGGGTATACGGCAATCCAGGAAAACCGTGTGAATCTTGTGACCATCGTGAAGCTCTTTCCAGCAGGAGACAAAAGAGTGTTTGGGTGGCTTCCAGGACCTTGAGAATGAGCATGGCATCTCATACAGTGGATTGTTAAAACTCCTTGAGGACTATAGTCTACTGAACTATAATCCAAAAGGCTTAGGCTTACTTGAGCAAAAGGCCGTTTGATCGCATTTCCCAGAGGCGTCCCTGGGAGGACCTAACCTCACCTTGTTTATAACTGGCATAACAAAATGTATAAAGTACAAAGAACAGTTGTCAATCTCTGATTCATCAGCTGATAATTTTTGTTGTAACTGATTTTTAAACAGTTATTTCTTTTTTCAATTCCAGCTTATTTTTATTATTCCACACACAAATATGTAGCCATGAGTGTAGCAAGCAGGCAAAGTTGTCCTCTCCCTTTACTCAGCTGTAAAGGGCAGTAATACAGTCTCACAGTAGAAACAATGTAAATAATGACTTTCCAACTACAACAGCTAGCACAAGGATTGAAAAATAAAGAAATATAAAAACAGACTATGTACAAGTTTATACAATGTGAAACCCACAACACAATTAAAATGCCACTTTTAACTGTTTGTTGTTGTTTAGGTTACAAAAATGAGGTAATATAAACCAAGTTAATAATTCTAAATACTTTTCATGTAATAATTGATTTTCCCCCATGAAATACAGTCATTGATCAGGAAATACAGGTAGATTAATCAGGTTTTCGATCAAACAAGACAAAATATTTAAGATATGCTGAAGCTAATGACTGTACAGTGGAGAAAAATTCATAAAAAAGTAGAAAGTAATATGGTCAAAAGCATACTGTGGCTTTGTCTTAATCAGCTTATTTCCACACTGCCTGCACTACCATGATACAAAGTATTACCGCTTGTAGCATATGATTTAAGTTATCCTTCTGAAAAGTATTTTAGGTGCAAATATAAAAATGAGTCTTAAATCATATTCTACTTACTTTTTTCACACTGTTAACGGTCAAGCTGTGTTAAAAAAATCGTCTAAAGTTGTTCATGAATTTTCAAAAGATGCTTTTGTTGAGATCGACAAATACAAAAATATGTAAAATTTTGAAAATCTTGGAAAACTACTTTTTGCGTTGATCCAAACTAAGTTAATAATTTTTTCGAGATTAACATGTCAATATTAATAGAGATAAAAATAAAAACTTGAACTCTTGCAGCTTTTCTACTTTTCAATAAATATCAAATTATGAAATACGTTTACCCCTACAAAGACAATTTTTGTCAAATTTATTTACAAGTTACAAGGTGTTAAGGTGGACCCTAAAGAGGCAGCCGAGAAACCTTTAATAACAATGATTATTGCGGTTAACGTATCAAAAGAAGCTGTTTCTTGTTTTTGAGATTTTATATTGTGACTGATTACTTTTTATTGCCATTTATTTGTAATACAGTTACAAGTGCAGCGATTTGTTTTAATGAAACTACTTTTAGTACTAAATCCAATTTTACTTAGACTCTTGCTCTCATGAATCAACAAGTTTCTCAGGTTTACTTAAATAATTGACTGTCATATGATAATGTATACTTTTATTTACTTGATATAAGGCTGATGTAGAGCGACAAGGCTCGCATGGATCGTCAGTGTAACTGCAGCTAAATGAAAGTAGTCGAATAACACAGGCAAGTGATAGTGGAGACCTCTAGTAGCGGAGAAACGTAACTGTAATACTCGACTAGAAACACAAGTAATGGCACTGTGCTGCTCGGGTCCAAAAGTCTGGTCAGTGAACCACAGTTCCACAGCTAGAGTGAAGTCTGCTCTCTCCAATGTTTCCTCGATCTGAATTAATGAGATACATATTACTTTAAATATGACACAATAATATAACATAAAGTGAAATTAGGGACTACAGATCGTGAATAAATAAAAAAGTCACATTAAACAAGCCTTTATTAATGTGCTTAGATACAGTTACTTAGTATTATTTCATTTGTATTGTTCAACAATAACAATACAACCTATTACCATTTTATTAAGTATTGTTTTACAATAAATTAAACAGATACGAGTTCTTGCCTTTCTTGGCAATAGGAAGGCGTCCAAGATTTATATGTGAGAAAGAGATAAATCTTTTCTTTGTTGGCAAGAGTCCAATCATAATACAAAAAAAGAAATCTTGAGAATTATTTTATTTTTCCTCTGAACAACTGTTCAGAACGGTCCATATACCACTAACATGATACCATTACTATCATCACAAATCAGTTAATAAATAATATGATCACAGAAGTAAATCAGATTCTTTGTAACCAGTTCAGGCACCTTAGTGAAATACAGTTCTAAAAACATTGCTTCAGTTGTCTTCTGCAGGCTGAAATAAATACTAATATATATGAGGCACTCTTTGTGAACGAATGACTCCACCCTGCCCAAAATTGATTTCATCTATTAAAGGTTTATAGGTGGTCAAAAGTAAGGTCTCTGGACCTTTAGTTTCTAAATCCGTCTGGCGTATTTAGTGAATCGCTATTGTAAATCCAATATGGCGGCTATAATTTCGTGATCCACACTATTTTTAATGAAACTATTATAAAACTAGCTACATGAACCTGACTGAGGTCTACAAAGGCTTAAATGAAAGGTCTTGATCTCTACTTTCAAAAGCCTTATAGTAAAAATTTCATAGTTCACATAAAATCCCATATGGTGGCCAAAAATGCGTGACAGGCGTTTTTTCATTAAAATAGTTGAAAAAACAACTTTTTAGCCCTATCAGGTCTCAAAAACCTTGAATGAATGATTTCAAAATATACTTTTTAAATATATTGTAGCTTTAGTTGAAACAAAATGGCATCTTAAGTCAATGGCTAATGCGGTTTTTCATCAAAAAAGCTAAATAAAGCACCACTTTGAATCTATAGTAGTCTAAAAGATTAAATATAAACTATTGAATATTTTGACAAGTACGGTATAGTATTATTGTTCTAGCCCCTCCTAAACCTTTAATAGATGAAGAAATTTTGGGCAGGGTGGGGTCATTCATTCACAAAGAATGCCTCTGATATATATATATATATATATATATATATATATATATATATAAATGTTGTGCGTTTGTGTACACTTCAAAAACTCAAAAAGTTCTGCACCGATTCAGATCAAATTTTGACATATTGTTGAGTACACTCCCGCGAAGGTTTTTAGTATATTACTTTCAACCATACGTCATTATAATACTTGCCCAGGCCTAAAATTAATATAAAGTATTTACTTTATGCATTATTATACCATTCATCGGATCACCATGAAACTTTGGGAAATGGTTGAGTACACTCCCGCGATGGTTTCTGCATAGTAGTTTCAGCCATGTGCTATTACAATACTTGCCCAGGCCCAAAACTAATATAAAGTATTTACTTTTCTGCATTATCATAACATTCATCCGATCACCAAAAAATTTTGGACCAGCGAAAGTAATTGAAACCACTAAATAAATATTTAGTAGTATATCTATGGAACTGATTAAATACATTTTTTTTACTGTTCTGTGATCAAGGTAAATTTTAGTTAGAAAATAGAAAAAATAAACCATTTGGTGGTCAATATTATTGACCAATGGTCAACCAAGTCAATGGTCAATAATATTGGTGGTCAATATTAAGTTTAATTAGTAAATAGAAAAACCAAACCAGACAGAGGTTAAGGTTTATTTTAGCAGGAAAATCAAAAAACCAAACCAGACAGAGGTTAAGGTTTATTTTAGCAGGAAAATCAAAAACCAAACCAGACAGAGGTTAAGGTTTATTTTAGGAGGAAAATCAAAAACCAAACCAGACAGAGGTTAAGGTTTATTTTAGCAGGAAAATCAAAAACCAAACCAGACAGAGGTTAAGGTTTATTTTAGCAGGAAAATCAAAAAACCAAACCAAATGGCGGTCAAGGTCATTTTAGTTAGAAAATGATAAACAAATTGAGATATTTAAATTACATCAACGATTTTCAAAAAAGAAACACCACGAGTTTCTATATGTGTGATACTGAATGTTTCCATTTATTTATTATTATTATTTTCTCAACGAATTTGTGTGCATCATCGATAGTTACCGCATGTAAGACGTGAAATAATTTGTATTCATTGTGAACATGAAATGAATAAAAATTTTATTTTAATTTAATGGCCGCAGGCAATGGAAAAACAAAAAATATTTTATACCCACAAGTATTGCAAAATTAAACTTATATGAAACGTAGGCCTGTTTTTTTGTTACTCATTTCTCATACATGCAACCACAGTGTACCACAGCGAAGCGTGACAGGGTACAGCTAGTATTTTTAATATTTTTGTTTGTTTGCTGCATTTTTTCTACCATTGCAAAATGTAGAAACAAACATACTTTAATGACAACTTGTTAAGTAGTTATAATTCCAACAAAATTCATTAAAAATCACTAAAATGATAGTAGAGTTAGATATAGTATAGGTCTAGATGACAATGACAAAGATTTTGTGTTGTTACCTTGTGACTGTCAACTAAGATATGGGTCCTAAACATAATAGCATCATCCAGAGTGACTTCTTCATTGCGGTAGAGTATCTGGAAGGTCTTACTCACTCCAATTCCATTCAGAATACAAGCAGGGAACACCTGTTCAGCCCCTGTAAACCCCACAAACAGCTGATTATGATCAACAGAAGATTAACTGTAGTGTTCATTAACTAGAAGCTGGATCAGCCAAAGTAAAAATGAAATATACAAAGTAATTCTATTGGAATGTCAGATAAATCCTTATTACATTGATTAAATGTCATTTTCAAAAACAGTAAGAATATTTATTTAAAATTTTTACTTTATTCCAGTCAGACTAATGAAGACAGAAGATTACCACAAAAAATGCACACAAAAGGAAATATATTTGTACCTACTCTCTACTCTACTTCGATTTCACTCCAACTACTTGAAAAAGATGATTTAAGACTTTAAATGGCTTTTTGAAACGTCTGAATGTATTTTGCTAGATAACAAACTCATTGGAACTATTATCAAAAGCAATGTTTGTGCCAATTTTGAATGAAATCAGAAAAACTTTATAATGCAAGAGTGTTGAGACACACACACACACACACACACACACACACACACACACACACACACACAATTTTAATTAACTTTTAATGTCACTTATTAGGCCTTCTTTATAGGAAAACAGACATTACAGTATTGTCTAGAGCTACAAATTTGCATTATTAGGTTTTTAGGAAGAACAATACTACGGTATTGTTCCTAATAATTGCAATTGTTGCAAATTAAGCAAAAAATTTGCATTATTAGGAAGTAAAATATTGCCTAGAGCTACAAAATTTGCATTATTAGGAAGTACAGTATTGTATAGACCTACAAATTTGTATTATTAGGAAGTACAGCATTGTTTACAGCAACAAATGTGCATTATTAGGAAGTACAGTATTGTCTAGACCTACAAATTTGCATTATTAAGAAGTACAGTATTGTCTATACCTACAAATTAGTATTATTAGGAAGTACAGTATATATATATTATACAATACAATACAATATAATATATATTATCTATCTGTATATATACTTAAACAGTTGTTACAAGACATTCAAATATTTCAAAAACTATACTCACTTAGTTTACTCTGAGTACGAGGTAGGTTGACTTCTACTTTGACCGGAAGCTTAGGTGAGACTCGCAACGATGTCCTCACCTGATAAAATCTGAAATCATACATAACCCCTATACATCACAATAACCTATACAGTTCTAAAAGAAAAAAAATATAACTAAAAAACCCTAACAATAGAGTCTATTTATTTCTATTTTTTTAAATTACCACAACTGACAAATTTCCACACAACCCACAAGTACAATTCGTGTATTTATTATTTTTTTAGATAGAAACCTACAAGTTTTGTTTTGGTAAATAAAGGTTAAAATTTATAAAAATTTTAAAAAAACTTATTCTTGTTCAATTTTTAAAAATTTCAAAAAGGTAAAACATAAAAAAAATTATCAATTTCTATTTATTTATCAAAATTTATCAATGGCAATGAGGAACTGTATTTATGTTTGTTGTCGGGAACAGACTATTGCGGTGATATAAAGTCACCCAACCTACAGCTGTGTCTATGCAGCTTTCAGGCATCCATAATTTAAAGATGAAGACTTTTACAGAATTGGCAGTACCTCAATGAGCATAGTAAGCAATAAAAATAAACCAAATCTATAGTCAAATATAGACAATTGATTTAAAAACGCAAATTTTAACCATTTTTTCTTCTTTAAATGTGTGTGTGTGTGTGTGTGTGTGTGTGTGTGTGTGTGTGTGTGTGTGTGTGTGTGTGTGTGTGTGTGTGTGTGTGTGTGTGTACACAAGTCACATTCAGGTCAATATCAACTGATCACACTAACTTCTAATTTAGCTTAGGTTTTTGAAAAAAATATTTTTGTCAGGTTGCTTAGTTTTGTGAAGAAATATAACGTACTGAGTGCTAGACAATTTGGCTCTTTCAAGAAGAAAGGAACAGATGATGCTATAGCCTTACTGAGGATAAATAAATAAATATTTATGACAATCTAAATCTCAGTATCCCAACTGTTGTAGCTTTTTTGGACTACTCCAAAACATTTTATACTGTCAGCCATGATATTCTCATATCTAAATTTTGGAATATGAGAATAAAAGGTGTTTATTCCTTATATTTGGAATAGGGAATAACTTTTCTATCCTTGATAGAAAGTTATTTACAAGATAGGACACAAGTTGCAAAGGTTAATTGAGAATAAAAGTTTGCCACAAAAACGAATTTTGGAATGCCCCTAGACTCTATATTACAACCATTATTGTTTATACATCAATGAGCATTGCAGGATCATTTAATAACATATGTTGATGACACAGCTATACTTACGAAAGCAAAAACATGGCCTGAACTTGCAAGAGTCATATTCCACTTAATTAGGTTTTATTTATTTCTGGATGTTTCAAAATAATCTGTTTCTAAACATATGCAAGTCAGTCTATATTACCTTTGGAAATTACACTTCAGGAGTAAACCCTGATCACCATTTTGGTGATCATGATGTGCAATCAGATAGTTACAACTAACAAATATCTTGGGATAACAAAATAGGATGTGCATTTAGTTGATATAGTAAAAAAAAATATATATGTTTTTACAGACTGAAACAGATTCTTTAAAGGAAGCAGTAATATAATATTACAGTGTTGCTGAGTATGCTTTTGTGGGCTGGGGTGCATACTTTTTTTTCGAAACAGTATACATGCAATATGGAGAGTCAAAATGAACTAAATAGATCAAGTCAAAACTTGAATCCAAAAGACTCCGAGTTTAGTGATAGAATACACCAACTGCTTCTTGATGATTATATGGCTACAACAAGCCAATTGAATCCAGCTCTGAAGAAGAAGAAGAAGAAGATCTACTTTGAATCAAAATATTAGTCGTCCAATATATACAGCCACAATGTCTGAGAAAAGATTTGAAATTCTTCAAATGTGCCTTAGGTTCGATGACGCAGCATTAAAACATTGTTGAAAGAAAAAACAACGACAAAGCAGTTTCAATCAGTGATATATTTAAGCAGTTCATATCTAACAGTAAAAGTGTCTGAAGAGTTTTGCCTGAAGTCATAATTGATGAAATGATAGTTCCATTTAGAGGACACTGCACTTTTAAGGTTTTTATGCAAAAGAAACCTAAGAAATATGGAATAAAAATTATGTGCATGTGTGATTTGAAGACAGTTTACCTCTTAAATGCTTTTTTTATATATATATATATATATATATATATATATATATAACCTTTTTTGCACATGGTGGTCTCTCAAGCCCATGGTGTAGGTTAGTGTTATAAAGATAGGGTTTCGGTAAAAGTGTTAAAAAAAGTTAAAGAGACATTGTTATTGATTAATTAAAAATATTGGTCTATCATAGAAGGGGTAGACTTTTTTCTTTTCTTTCATTGTTTATTTTTTGTTGCTTGTTTTTATATATATATATAATTTAAAACTGTTGAATTAAAATGAAAAATCATTTATATTTTATGTTAAGTATCATTTGTATTTGTAATAAGTATAAATATCAATATTGATGACCAATCTATGTACGGGTATTTATGCTCCCTATAGATTCTATATGTATATAATTGTATGGTATTATTATTATTATTATTATTATTATTTATGGTCTTACTGTATGTAAAGGAAATTTTGGAAATAAATAAATAATTTCACCAACTTAATCAGCATTAAAATCTGCGTAAATTAACACATACAATTTTCTAATTTCTTTGAAAATATGAAAATGAACTTTGGGAGAGTTCATTTTAACATTTAAAACACTAACTTATGTATATTAATAATGCAGATGGAAAATCCAACAAATTTTATTTTGTAGACCACAACTTTAAAATAATAAAGATTTACAGTTTTAGATACATTAAACAATTGTAAACAATAATAACAATTATGGAGCCCTACTGTATTGAAACATTTAATATATACTCTGTAACCTATTTAAACACATAACATTTTCCATTTATTTTACTACTAAACATTATACAAGTTTAGCACTCTCAAAACATTTTTAATGATTTTCTAGAAAATAAAAATTTTAAAAATTCAGTTCCACTCTTGGGTTTGCAGCACACAGTAAGTATATGAATACTGAATGTAAGTTTTGTCTCAAGGGAATCACTGTTAGCTTGTTATAATAAAACAGTTCTATCTGCCATGTTGCTGCTTGGTTCTAAAGATACAGACAAAAAAACTGAAAAGTAGCAGAATTTTTCAAAATTGGTTTACCATACATGAAGAATGACAACCAAAGCCAGTAACCAAATCAAATTTGAAATAAAGAAAATTAACTGTTAGAGAATAAACTAACAGAAAACCAAAATGGTGATCAGGGTTTACTCCTGAAGTGTAAACTTCTTTTACTTTACAGACTTCAGTTACCAATCTTCATAGACTATGAAGCTATAACCTGAATACCAAAACTTGTTGAACAGATTTATTGTCGACTGATCTCAAACCTGATTTTTTTGGAAAGGTTTTTTTCCTAAAATCCTTGTTTGAGTTTGGCCAACAACTCAACAGCCCTTGTCTTAAGGGCTGTTTCACCAAAAATAGATTTGGAACCATCAATTAAAAAGAATAATAAATAAAAGACTACAATATAATCCCGAGAAGCAGGGAAACTGCACTAGCACGCCAAACAATCAACACTGATAAATTAGCTAAGTCTTCCCATGAAAAGCACACACTAAAGTTACTGTATAATATTTCAAACTTTCAATTTCACAATTTCATCTTTATATATGTCTAAAATGTGCACACAATATTATAAACCAAATTTGAAGGATTTTACTAATTTTCTATTATTTTTTACATGATTTTTTGGGGATATAATATTTTTGATTTTTTTTTTTTTTTTTTTTTTTTTTTGGAGGGAATTCAGCAACTGTAATTTTGTTTGATTACTTACAAACTATGGTACAGCTCAGCAAAATTTCACACTTGAGAAAATTCAATATTAACTTTTTATGCTAAAAAAAATTCTACTAGAAACTATTTTTGAAAAATTAAAAAAGTTTCACCTACATGACCAGTTTTATTCAGTTTAGTTGACAACAATGTACAAGCATGAAAGTAGGGGAAGTGGGAACTGATTGATTCTTGCTGTAAAGGGTGGAAGGAAATTATATATATTATTTACCATATACAGTATTATCCAGTGTTTAGAAAAGACAAGTAAAACAAAAATGTTGCACAAAGATTATATACTTTAAGTGTAAAACTAAACTGTTTCTTTGATAAAACATTTTTGAATTATGGAATTTTTTTCCATTGGGACTATCAATTTTCTACTTTGAGGTAAAATTTGATAAAACTGTGAATTCCTTTTATGATCACCATAATTTTAAGCTATAATCAAATATCTACTTTACTGAGTTTTAAGTTTAGCTTACAAATAAAACTTGATGAATTTCACAGTAAACCAACTTCAAAAAAATGCATTGCTTACTTACAAAAAGCTTGTGGCATTTGTAATGCTTTTTTTTACACTTAAAAAAGATCAATCAGTTCTTACAGAATCAATAACAGGAAATATTATAGGTCTACTGGAACAACACACACCTTATTGTCCTTTGTGTAAGTTAGGCCTACAGTTTACATTAATCAACCACTGAGACAGTTGACCTTTAGTCTGACATTTCCATTTCAATGACCTTTGCATGGTAGGCTACATGTTTAGTTTCAGTTATCATCCTTAATTGCCTTTTACATTTAAACTTTGTTATAATTTATTACCGGAACATACAAATTTTCAAATTTTGTAGGACACAAAAATACCAAAACAGACTTTTGTTCCATGAGTTAGAATCCATAATATTCCAGAAAAGAATCAACAAATTTCTGGTGTAAGTTCTTATAAACAGCAAAATGCAAATTCTTCGTCTGATAAGTGGCACACTAAATTTAGAAAGGGTAAAGTTTACGGCAGTAACTGCAGTCTAGAACCTTGAGGACAGTGTGATGCCAGCAAGGCATACTGTTTTTGAGGTATGAATCTTATCATGATAACTATTCCAGTGGAAAATGGCTAAAAACATGTGGCAAGACGTAAACCAGGATTATTAGAACAGGATAACTCAAAAACTTAATAACTTTCAGGCTATGCTTATCCTTATTTAATATTTCAAAGCAGTGAAAGAACTGTTATAAAATAGACAAACATCTTTTCTTTTAAGTTAATGTAGATAGCCCACAATCACAGAGGAAAAAATATTTTACTCCAGGAAAATGTGAGACGCAATCAGTAGAGATTCAGAAGGGGAAGCAACATAAATAACACCATTCCCCCTAAAGCAATATCTACAGCAATATTGTACAGCTTACAAACGTTGTAATACTTTATATTGGTGTAGTGTCACTTTGTTTTGCTTGTTCACTTTTTTTTATATAGGTTACAGTGGCAGGCTATTGATTTTTCTGAATAAATTATTCCGAAATGATTGATATTTTTATCAACTCACTGCTATCTGCTTCACTGACTTTTAAGTTTAGCTTACAAATAAAAACTTGATGAATTTCACAGTACACCAACTTCAAAAAAAAAAAAAAATGATACAATTTTTACATTGCTTACTACAAAGAGCTCCTTTGTATTTATAACCTCACAGATAAATTTTGATTGATGAATTTTAATGATAAATAAATAAATTTTATCAAAATTTATGAGCTATAACCTATACAAACCCTAACAGAATATTTTAATCATTCAAAAATTCACATTTATAAAAAACAAATATTCTTAAAATTTTTACAGATTTTGATTTATAACCCCAAAATTAATTAAATTATGCACTTGTATAAAACAAGCCATATGGGTGTAATTCTCTGTCAAAATTTATTTTTGTTGTTTTACTATAGTCCAGTAATTGTTTAAATTTCAAATTTGGTAGTGATTTAAGTTATCAATGGTAACTGTGAAAAACTAGTCTACTTTATATTACAAAAATCCTTGCCAAATAACCTATTTTCTGGCAGTAATTAATGTTTATCTTTAACATCATTTATTTTTGAATTCATGTGTCCATCGTTTAGACTTTATGTAGTACAAAGCTAAATGGATTGAATAGTTAATTTCAAAAATCTTTAAAATACCTAAATTGTTGTTTTTTTTTAGTTTACAATCCTTTTGTTAAATGACTTTTTGAATAACATAATACAAATTATTTTGTTCCCTATATTGACTTAAGGAACACTGTTAAAGTACAGTTAAAACAAACTAAATACATTTTTATTTGTTAAAAATAGTTTAGCATTTTATAAATTTATATCAAAATTTTAACATTTTTAACAAAGTAGCATTCATTTTATTTGTCTTTCAAAGACACAAGCTGCACTCATAATAAACAAAATGAGCTATTAACTGTTAAAGCTATTCCACTTAAAAAAGTTTTGTAATTTTTTTATTATTGTAACACAGTTACTGGAACACATGTTAGGACCTATTTTTCATTGTTTGAGTCTTTAACTCACCTTATAAAGGCTGTCGCAGTTTTGAAACGTTACAATTATTATCTTCAGACCATAAAATTCATAAAACCCCTCTGTTAAGGTCATCAAATCAAATATATTTCAATAAATATATAACATTATTACACAATTATATTAAAATAAGGAAGAATAAAATTTATTTTGGCCATATATCGCTACCGTGCAAATTGTTTGTCCGTTGCCTTTTTTAAAATTTTTTACACAATTATTTCTTCATATAACTTTAACTAATTTTGTTCATATAACTATTTTTTTAATAATATTTATTAGGCCCTACTTGGAAATTCTTCCACAAGGGATGTTTTGGGGAGATACTGATCCATATGTCATATACCCATATACTCATGTCATATACTCATATACTCAAGACCTACATTCATAAAAATCGTTATAACTGATTTTTTGTTAATTTTAGTTTTTTCTGTATCAAAAAGGGTTTAAAAATTAGTTTTGATTTCTTTTTCAAATGTAAAAAAACACTTCAGCAACTGTAAGTGAATTTATGAAGAATGTTATTATCCTTTACTCATCGTAGGACATTCAGATTTGTGTATAACATTTGCACATCTGTATGGAACAGTGATGGGTACCAGAATAGGAAAAATAAAATATATTTTACCTAAACTGTATTATTTCACTCACCCCCTTTGAAAAAGATCAACGTTGTAGAATTTGTAGAGCTCAACTGAGAACTCCACCGTGGCTTGAAGCTCACTCATGGTGGGGCAGTTCTAACCCCTTGACCCATTCTGAAACAAAAGTAGCATAGCAGTGGATGAATGACAAAAAGAAAGGGTACAGTGTAAAATTACAATTACAAACATTTTTAGTAACTTTAAGGTGAATGATTCAGTTCCCAGACCAACTCTGATCTAGTGTAGCCTACACACTTAACTGAATTTATGTGTCAGAAGTGGTCAGTAAGTGTTTGTATTTGTATTCCAAATGTTAGTTTCTATAATGCAATAAAATTAAGATTGTTTACAGCTACATCATTGTGTGTGACTCTATAAGGATAGTTTTCCAGTTTCAGATATTTGTTGTAAATTTCTAAACCAAAGGTACAAAAGTATCATGATTTTTTTTTAATATGATGACTGAAGTGAGTTAAATTTTTTAAACTGAGTTACAAATCCATCTTTATTTATTTAGATTTTAATGTTTTTTTAAGTTGTTGCATGTGTATGTGTGTGTATGTGTGTGTGCGCGCGTGCTATGTAACTTAAGCTAAAATGAAACTTAACCTTAAAATTAGGATACTACATTAAAAATATTAATGTTAACATACTATATATGAAAAACAGAATTAGTAATCATTGTTAGAACTTTATTATTAATTAAATAAATAAAAGTAATTAAATTATTGTTTTATTGCTGTAGCTTATGGGTATTTAATATACTGCAGTTTCTAAAATACATTTATATAGTTTTTTTAAATTTTATTTATTTAGCCTATTTATTTTTTAATTTCCAAGAATGTAGGCATTAACAAAATAATTCAATAAACATACCTTAAACTTTAAAATTTATTTTTTGTACAATTTTAAGATAATTTTCTGGAGTAATTTGTTTTTAAAACACAATTTTGAAATATCTGTTGAAAACAAAATTATGCACAAGTTTTAATTATTAGCCTACAAACTTTAAGCCATCCTGAATTGAATAAGTTATTTAAGACTTTACTTTAAACAATTTACTCATTAATTAACAATTATCCTATTCAATTTTACTTAGCCTTGAAACTTTAATATAAACTACCTTATGTTCATTTCTGGTTGAGAAGAAAACTACAAAATGAATCCTTACAATATAAAGTCTAACTCTTGACTAACAGGCCTACACAGATGGGATATGAAATAGTATTGGGAATTTAGGGCAAGAAAAGAATTTATTGCTACAGGTTAAAATGATAAAATCAAGGATTCTATTGTTTTTTCTGCTAAAAAAGAGAAAGCAAAAGAGTCTAAATTCAAGGTTAGTTACTACTTCTATTGTACAAAACAGTGTTTGTTATTCCTTAATATTCAATTCAGATCATTTACTTAGATCATTTCGTAAGATATGAACAAAATAGAGTATTAATAATCAAACCTGTATTTAAAGTTCACTAAACCTGTTGTCTCCATCAAACTTAGTCTTTTTTAATAACTTTATGGATAATATTAATAATTGTTTGCTCATTCAGTAGAAATTCTTGGTGAGCAATTTGCTTACTACTTACCAGTCATGAGCAACTCTTTCCATATTAAGATAAGTTATGTTGTTTATTTTTGCTTACTAACAAGAGACTGACATGTTTAAATAACTGGATCAACAAAATAATGAAACAAAAGATATATCTAAAATATCTAAGGGGAAAAAACAAAATATCTAAGGGGACAAAAGCTATAATATACAAAAAATATAATTATTGCACCTTATTTACAATATTGAACAGATTTGGCCTGAAGTGTTACAGTGCCTTGGAATGTAATAGGAATCATCACTTTGTAGGCTACCTGTCTTGATTTATCATTCATTTTTGCTTAACTCACTAACAACAGATTATCATTTTTAAAAGGTCAGAAAAACAAGAAAAATTATAGGTTTATTACGAAATAAACTCTATGCCGAGGCAAATCATTTGGATCATCTAGACGAGGCATGATTGTAGGTAAATTGTTTTAGATAAACGTAATCAATATCCAAAAATAATATATTTTTTTAATATACCATTTTCTGAATATAATGAAACTATGTCTTCATAGTCTCAAAAACTAATGCTTTAATAATTTTTTTACAAATAATTTTTTTTTATTTGTTTAGGTCTAGGCCTATACTACAATGTATACACATTTTTTCTAATTTGATACAGAAATTTCCAAAACAAGATCTTCATATTTTAAGTTAACAGTTCCACTGATAGTTGTATTTCATTAAAAAAATATTTATTTTATCCTTTGAGGAAAGTAAAGTTACTAAATATAAAGAGACTAGAAGTACAGCCACCATTATAAAAAGTGTGCTTAATATTAATGGCTACAAGCCATGTTAATTAGACTATCTGCCACTATGAATGCTGCAAGCTACAAGGGCCAGGGGGTGAAGACATTTGAGAAGACTATTATCTCTTTAACTGTGGTTGAACACTCTGCTGCAAGATGCTACCAGCAGTGAGTGCTTACAAAGTTTTCACAAGGGTTATCATTCTAATATGTTTATATTCAATAGTAGTTTATGACCACAAGTATTTTTAAATTCCAATTAATTACAATTAATTAATGGTCATTAATTAATACAATAAATAATGACTCATAAATCTTTTTAAACTACTTTTCTGTATGCAGTACTAGTGCGCTGTTGCTACAATACGTATGTACATACAGTACAGTACGTAAACGTAAACTGTTTTACAATAGCTTTCCAAATTAAAAAAAAAATTAACAGTTTAAGTCTTAGTTTTGGGGTTTGCAACACAATTTTAACATAGTTTTACCAAGAACAATTATATTTTCAAACTAAAAACAACAGACAGGGACTTTATATCATGCTGGGTCATTCTGTTGTAAACTAGTACTACCCAGCCCTTTTTATTATCAAGTTTTCCAGTAAAATAATTACTATTTTGGAATTTATGTTAGTTCATTATTTTCTCATTTATTGAAATCAGTCACATAGGCTTTATTTTAGTATAAGTTAGCCTATAATAACAGACTATGTTCTTTAAAACCATCACTCAAAATTAGTCATTTGCAAAATTAAAAATAATTAGGAGAGAAATTAAGCTGAATTAACAATTTATTTGTTAAACTAGTTAAATTATTAATTCTTAGTTAGTAGCATATATAGATGCTAAATAATAATGTTAACTTATCAGTAAATATTCAAACATGCTACATTACCTAATTAACATTTCAAATTCCAGGTAGCAATACATTCCATTGATTTTCGTCACAATTCAAGAAATCACTTAACCTATCACATTAATAAGCTCGTTAAACACTCAATATACAACTGAAAACATTAATTCTAACTAAACTTAATAATGCTTTCTGACCTCATGACATACTCATTGGTATTGATTTTCTTGACTTTAAATTTTCTAATTTCTAACACAATAAGATGTCACAAAACTGTTAAAATTAAACATGTCTGATTGAACACTAAACAAGGTAACGTTATCATTAAAGTTAATATTTCTCTTACAATAGGCTAAAATTAAGGTACACAAACAATACAGAGTTCAAAATAACTCCAGTCTTGTCTCTGTCATAGCAGAAGACACAATGTACTGCCATTGCAAGCAGCGAGCTCACTAATTGCATGATCACGGTCGCGTTCCATAATTCTACTTCTTCACATATATATAATTTAAACAAAAACTCATATTATAACCCCACAATATGAATTACATCTATATTATGACTTTAATATGAGTATTATAAGTGTAATAAGTAATAAGTTATACCAAATAATGTTTTAGAAAATTAATGATGGAAATAAAGGTTTTGTAATACAGTACTGTATTACAATATAGTACAACGTTTATAACGAATGTAAACGTTTACTTACGGTATTTTTGTTAATATTTGGTCATGTAGCCATAGTTAATGAGACTGGTAGTTCAGCTAAAACACAATTTATCAAGTAAAAATTAAATTAAACAGATTGGTTGGTAAAAGAAAACAAAGACAATTCAATTTAAACAATGTCAAATTCAGATAAGAATATAAAATGGTCTCGGCATGTGCTGCTACCTAGGTTCCATATTTTAAAACAGTATGGGTTTCAACATTTTGTTTACTTTAACAGAACTTGTTGAGATATTTTCATGGGAAAATTAACTGTTAAAGAATCATCATGGTAAAGAAAAACCAGACCATGACTATGAAACGAGTGCCAATAAAGATGGACAAAATTAATAATTTAGATACTATACCTTGTAATTAATTGTAGTTTATCCTTTTATAGTTACCGTATTCATTATTTTAAAGTGATGTGCTTGCTGAAGTAATTTATTTCAAAATTTGTTACAGATATATTTTCTTCTTTTCTTCATATTGATAATTATCACATGAAACACAGTCAAGATAAACTATCCCTTTTATAAAATACCGCTTTTAGGTTTCTTTCATGTAAAAAAAAATTTTTTGTCTTTCCATATTACAAATTGTTTCATAAGTTAATACAGGATATTCGTTAAAAAAAATCGTTGTTGTTAACTCACGCTATGGGTAGATGTAAAACGGTTTTAATAAAAAAAGTTACTTAATTAAGCCCTAAAAATTTTCCTGAAAACTTGCTGCACTTTAGTGTTTATATTAACAAAATCTTAAAATGTTTCTTGTACAACAGATCGCATTGTACTAAAATTCTTTATACATTTTACTGTGAAACATTTTACATGTTTCTTTCATTTTTTGTTATTATTTTTTTTTTTTTTTTGTTAAGGCGAAAAGCACATTTAGGCTATTATCGCATCCCTAAATGTAAGTGTGAGTGTAAAGTGTTAAAGTCGTTAGTGTAATGTTGTAAGTGAAAGTGTGTTGGACTCGGGTATCGCGACGGACGTCTAAATCCTCTCAATAGGTGCAACTAGTCTGCAACCCCCTGTGGATGAATGTATTTTATATTTAATACTAAGTAAAAGTAATGTAAAACATTGACTTTGTATGTTTGTATCTGATTTGAAAGCATATATGTGCACAGAGTTAGTGATAAACGATTAAACAATAGAACGTATTAAATAATTTCGATTATAAGGTCATCATTAGTTACTGATGCAACCGAGTTTTATAGGTCAGCTAACGACCTACTATAGCTAGGTATAGCTTAGAAAACGGCGTACTAATAACACCATTGGGACAGAGAGAAAAAATGTGCGAGTGGAAGTTCGAGTCCTCACTGAGTATCAGATTGGCAGACTCTGGTCACTGAAATGTTCAGGCCGTTACTTAGTGGTTGGGCTATTAAGTGTGTTTACGTTCTACTTCTCATACATATTTCAAAGTACATTTACTAAGACAAATTTCGCGCTCTGAAAAAAACAAGAAAAGTCTTTACTACAAAAAAAAAAAAAAAAAAACAATCGTAGCTTATCGCCCTAAAAAATCAAGAAATTTAAAAAAAATAATAAACATATTAATTTTGCTTCAATTTTTAATATAAATATGGATATTTATAACTCAGGTTTCTTAGTTTATTAATTTAAAAAAAACGTGTCCACAGTTACGGACAGTTGTTAATCTATGGTTACCGTTAAGCAACAGTTTTTAACTTAAATGACCAGACGTGTTATATAAAATGTTTCTCGACGTGATCCAGATGTCATGTCACTACGCATGCGCATGACTAATTGTCATTTGACGCAATACAGTACGTGTTCCGTTAGAACTTTCATTATTTCCTGGCGTTAAGGAATTTTATTTAAAAAAATAATTTAAAATGATGTCATCTCCGGAAGCGGAACCTTCAAAGCAGTGTGCTATTAAATAGCGCAAGAACATTGCACAAACTTTCTCTATTGCCAACCAACAGAGGATCTAGAAGGTCAGGAAGACATTGGCTCTGTCTGCAGGACAAAACTTAGGCTGCTTATCAGAATTAGTTTTAACTTTAAATTTGTATTTGTTGCTATCTTGCAATATCTTCTCAAACTGTTCAAGTCAGTCATTTACAAAAAATATTAACTTATAAGTTAATACAGTTACTTAATACTATAACTATAATACGTAACTATAATACAATAAACTTACTTATAAGTAATTATAAAACTGTAATACAAAATTAATATATTTATTTTTGTAAGTCCTAGAAGTGTAATGCGCCGCATATATCTAATACAACAATAACGTTTTTGAAAACCTGAATTCACCGTTAAAGTTTGTATAATTAAAATTTCAAAATTCTATTGAAAATACGAAAATGTAAGAAATTACATTTATTTTTGTACTTTCTTTTAAGTGAATTTGAAAATATAAAATGCTAATTCGTGCAAAATTTTTACGTAGTCACATTTTCAAGAGTTGTAAAGTAAAAGTTTTGTATTAAGCATTTATAAGTTTTGTAATGACGGCTGTTTTAAAGCAGTTGAACGGATATTTTTGGGTAATGAACTTGTTCAAGCAATTACCAATAAGTTATCGAGTTTTGTGCCAAGGGGAATTAAATCGAACCAATTATAGACACACACACACACACACACACACACACACACACACACACACACACACACACACACACACACACACACACACACACACACACACACACACACATATCGATGTCCCGTCTTTGGGCGTTTCAGTGATGCCTGCTCCAAGAGTTCATTTTTCATTGCAAATACGCTAACTTATATACGCTACAGGTTTGCTACAGGTAGGTTATATACGCTACAGGTAGGTTATATACGCATTCAGTTTGAGAGGAAAGTTGGCACTTTTAAGCATATAGCATATTTGAATCTTCTCAGCTTGCTCAATGAAAGTTCTTGTTACTCAGCAAAACCCGATCAGCCCCAGGCACAGATTTGCATATCGATTTCTAGCCAACTATCTGTAGACTGTTTGCCTCAGTTTCAGGTGACTAGCCTTGAGCTTGAAACATCTGTCAAAATGTAACCTTGGCTTTTGTTTTGAATAGAACAAATAGAGCATTGATCTTATCCTCGCAGTACACAGGAGTAACTTACTCGGCCTTCTTAGAATACGATTTTATTATCGTAACAAACAAATTTAATATGAGAACGTTTGCAACTGTTGAGAAAGGTGACTTGAAAATATGGCGCACTATAATACAGCTTCAGCTTCTGGGTGCAGCGGTGTCTACAGTCTCTTTCCTTTTACTTTAGCAAGGTCTCACCACAGAGTGACAGAGTGAGAGGCTTGACTTCGGAGACACTTTTGAAATGAAGTTTTGGAATGATTACTACATACCAACAAAATTGAGTCGGGATATGTTGGAAAAACTTGGAGACCTAGGGCTGGTTGCGGAGGATTTTGCGCGTCGTGTGATGCGAGTGCATTGCATGTAACAGTAGTTTTTTTTTTTTTTTGGGTGTTTAACGTCCGATTGTTGTGCACACTATAACGGTAGTTATAAAAGATCAGTTGTTAATGATCAGCTGATAGGTTATAATAAGTTTGATATTATGTTGTTAAAAACTAGCTATGTTAATTTGTCGTATTTTCGAACAAATTATCGTAATTAAAATAAAAAGGAAGAGAAAACATGCTACATGATTTTTATTTTTGGTTCAATAACAGAAATGAGTTGTTTTTTTATCAGTGTATGACTTAAGGTTCGGGAAGGAATTACTGCTGTCGGTTTTGTTTTTCTCTTATGATTTTCTATAACATATTTTATTTCAAATTTGCTACACTGACGCCATTTATTATTAGCACATTTCCATTGGATCGGTCATCATGGTAATACTTAGGCGCCGGTACAGTCCTTGATGGGTCGTTAAATTTTTTGTTATATATGATTTATTAAATATATTAGTACAGTTCACCATTTAGTCCGGTTTAAATCGAACCCGACATACAAATCGATTACGGTAGCTTGGACAAGTTTGTAAACGTTCGAAATTCAAATAACAGTTTCAAAATGGCGGTCATTACAAATTATCGAATTTTTTTAACTTTTTGAAAATCTGATTTATTTTGAAAATCTGATTTGACCATCGTAGTGGGCGTTGAAACTGCGTAAATTAGGATTTTAAATTCTTAATATCCGTTGGAATTACGAAGTGTAATTTGACTTCAGTCGAAGTTTATTTTCGTATTTTCGATGGCATTTGAATATCTAAAATGCTAATATTAGCAGGATTAAATAAGAATTTCAAACAAATTCCCTTTTTTCTTTAAGGACTTTCAGAACTGGATATCGGCATGACACAATGTTGGCATGACACTTGCATCGATATCATGTGTCCACAACAAACCGGAAATCTGACCTGTTCGGAGGACTTTTTAAAAAGTGTACAATAGTAAACATTAAATATTTTAAAACTTTTGGTTCGGCAATTTCCAATTTGACTTAAACACGTATCGAAATTAATTTTGATAAAGCTTCGACATGTCAGAAACCCAGCGAAATCTGGTAGGGCCTATACTTATTTCAGAATATAATAGAGGTAATTCTAAATCTTTAAAAAAATTATAAATTATCTTGCTTTACAATCTCTGATATCAGTATTATTAGAATTTTAAATTCCACTGAATAAACAAAAATGAATTTCCTTCAAGTCAGGGTTCAATGTAAATATGCGGGTTTTAACGTTTATGATAGTGACGTAAGGTACAGAAATGTCATCACGTCAGCGAGATATCTAATATTATTTTTAACTTTCCTTAAAATGAATATTCTGTTTTGAACAAATGACTATATTTCAAGAGTAGTTGTATTTTTAATTTAAAGTTTAGAAAACTTGTGTTTAAACAAATGCTAGTCAAATAAGCATTGTTCTTGCTGACAATGAATTAGTTTGGTTATAAAACAGCTGTTTGACAATAACTTACTCACAGTTAACTGTGAGGTTATGTTGCATACATTTGTAGCGTAGTAAAACATTAAAGCGATCGCTTGATTCCAACCTGCGACCAAACAGCGCGAGAGGAGAACGTAGCGCCTGGCGTGACCTTGCTTTGATTAGTTTACTACGCTCTCAATGACTGAGTGCTGTATGGATGAAATGAGTTATTGTTAGGTAAACCCGCTCATGCAATATTACACAAGGTTGGCTGTTTGCATGCTTTCAGTTAGGATAGATTGTCTACAGAGTGTGATGAAATTTGGGCGTCGCAGCTTCAAGGTTTACCATGACAATTGTCGGATCCAGTTACTATCGAACTACAAATTTCCGTTGTTTCAAATATTCTACAAATATTATGAGTCATGAATCTTCAAATCCAAACTTTGAGCAGATTTAGAATATCTTGAAAAAATGTACTGACTTTCGAGGTCTTTTGTCGATTTTTTTTAACCTTGCCTTTTAAGAAATAATTAAATATTAAAAGGTGTCTGTGATGTATTTATATTTATATGATTTAATCGTATCTTTCTGTTTGTCAATCAACAAAACTGCAAAGTCAATTTTTATGTTGACTTAAAACAACTTTAGTGTATAATTAAATTATTATCTTTAAAGGCGAACAAAACGTTATCACAATCAGTAGCCAAACTAAAAGCTTAAACTTGTTCAAGAATATAACTACAGATTTTCTTTAACTTTAGAAAATTAATGTCTTACCTTGCTCCAATGAAATGAGACTTTGTACGGTGTAGCCTCACTGGCGAAAAGCACATTGAGGCTATTATCGCCTCCCTAAATGTAAGTGTCAGTGTAAAGACTCGGGTACCACGAGGGACGTCTAAATCCTCTCAATAAGTGCAGCTAGTGTGCACCACCCTGCGGGGCGTTGCCTAATCCCTGCTAAATCCTCTCCCTTATTGTGGAAGTTTTGTGTGCGGTGAGATCCTGTTTCCACGAGAACCTAGGGAAATAATGTCCACCCGTACAAAGCCTCGTTGCACGGGTAACGCTCAGGTACACTGAGAGTGTGCCAGGTTTTTCCAAGGCAGGTGTTCCAAGGCACTCCCAACACGGTTTCCTTTACATTATGTAGAGGAATGTAATCTTTTATGGACTACTTGGGATAGGGTACCATCTCTCCCTAGAGTGTGAGACTCAAATTAAGTTCAAAATATTGCTATCCACTAAAAAAACCACCAAAAGCATTCCTCTTCTGCAAACGACCCCACGGAACCGCCGCCAGGCATTACTTCGTGGGGAGGTGAACTGGCTGCCCGCCGATCCATCTACAGCCTTGGCTCTCCTTTCTTCATATTTAATCCTCAGCCTCTTCATGACCACTGCGGCGAATCCTGCAATGACCTTCCAGTTGGTCTCTGAGGTCATCATTGTCGCAACCAGATGCTCCCTCGCAGATACGTTTGCAGGTTCATTCTCTCCTCGTCGAATCTCTGACAGCGGAAAAATAGGTGCTCCGCACTTCCCCTACTTATGAAAGACAGAAGGGACAAGCTGAGTCTGAACAGGTAAGTTCGGAGTCTACCTTCCCATGCTTGTATCTCAAATTTAGAACCAAAACCTTTAAAATAGGCCCTCAACCCTCTTTCTGCTACTTACCGATCTCTTAAAATATTATATTCAAATCTTAACTTACGGAATTATATACATATATAAGTGAAGATTTAAAACAATAGCAGAAAGAGGGTTAAAGGCCTATTTTAATGGTTTTGGTTCTAAAATTGAGTGGTAATGATCAACCACGTTTTCAACATCAGTATTTTAAATGAAAACTTATTTATATTTTGTTTTGTTTATATAGGCTGGGGTTATAGTTGACAAGTGTCCAAGAAATTTAGGGCAATTTGCAATTATTAGGACATATAAGTAACAAATATAAGGTTTTCATTACATGCCATTAGTATTGAATATAAAAACAAAAGGTCGAATAGGAAACTGGAATTGTTACGCTATGGTGACGTGGGATATGACAGCTGTTTTTATACCATAAATGTTCCTTCAATAATATACTATTATGTCTATTGTAATTCAGGCTAACAACGAATAAATCATTAATAATTAAAATTAAAATTTTTGATATTGAAGTATGGTATACAATTCAAGCAAAACAAATAATTATTGTAAATAAGTGAGTTTAAATTAATCACATGTTCGGTAATTTTCTTGTTTAGGCTTTAACACAGCCTAAAAAGTCGGTATTTGGTTATTAAAAATTGGTGAATGTAAGATAGGTGAATGTTCATCAACATGAACATGAATTGTAAAAGTCACTGACGTTAAGTTTGGGTCTAAATAAGGCAGACTCTCCTTCTTTTTTATTTATTGTAAAGTTCAAGTTGATAATATAATATTTCATCGCAGGACAACTGGTTATCAAGTATTTCATGGAACAGGTTTTGAAGTTATTATTCAAAAGGCGTGTGACATTTTATGCTTAACAAAATTTATTTTGTTAAACTTTATCGTAATCACTTCCCATAAAGTATCTATGCAAAGTACAGCCTAGAGCCTAGAGCCTAGACGCTACATGAAAAGGTCAGTGCCTAAAAAATTAATAATTTGACAGTAAGTACTTTCAGTAATTGTGAAAATATCGACTTCAATATATTGATGGGTCTTGTTATTTTGACAACAAGATATTCGGTATTAATGGATATTGTTATTTTGTAATTCCCCTGAGTACATAGTGAGGGTTTTCTTGATGCAAATTTTCAGAAGTGCAAATTATGATTCATCACTTGCGTATAAATTCTGAACAAAATCTAATAAATTGGTTTTTAGAAATCAGAATTGTTTTTGCTTGTAACTTCTAAACCAGATTTGTTTAGAGAAATATTTGACAGATAAATAGAGAAACACACGCGCGCACGCACACGCACACAACACACACACACACAATACACACAACACACACACACACACACACACACACACACACACACACACACACACACACACACACACACACACACACACACACACACACACACACACACACACACACACACACACACACACACACACACATACACACACAACACATACACACACAACAGCACACACACGCGCCCGCACACACACACACACACACACACACACACACACACACACACACACACACACACACACACACACACACACAACACATACACACACATCACAACACACACACAACATAACACACACACACACACACACACACACACACACACACACACACACAAACACAACACGCGCGCTCACACACACACACACACACACACACACACACACACACACACACACACACTTCCCATCTCTGTCGGTAGTGAAATCTATCCGGAGATGGCCGACATCCATAGGTCTGTAGCTCGTCAATCATAAGATGGAGGTCGTTTTTGTGACTAGCAGGAAAAGCAGGGAGACAATAATGCTTACATTTGGGGATATGCAAGTACATTCCATTCCAGCCCTCCGGTATCTTGGAGGGAGGGTTGACACAAGACTCTGCTTGAAAGAACGTCTCCAGGAAGCTAGTGACAAGGTGACGAACGTGGTTGGAACTTCTGCATACTCATGCCGAATCTGAGAGGCCCAAGACAGGCATGCCGCCGACTTCTAGCAGGAGTAGTGAGTTCAGTGCTAGTTTACTGGAGCCAGGTTATGAAGTTTGCGAGCTATGCGTCAAGGTCAAAGCGGTGCATCGCCGTACATTGGTCGCGACGTAAGTGGTGGGCTACATGCGTAGTAGTGGCCGCGGTATAGTCATGCAGTGGCAATTAAAGAGGAGCGAAATCGGATCACGAGTATCTGGCAGCGAGGATACTCATAAGCAACATTTGGGATTGGTGCACCAGGTCCTAACTGGGCACAGCTGCTTCCGAGCTTACCTGTTCCGTTTCCGTCTAGTAACAGAGGTCTTCTAGCAGTGGAAGAATTTTAAATTAATTCAGTTAAATTAAATTAAAAAGCTTTTCTAGCAGTGGAAAAGGATTCGGAACAAGTATTTTTCCGCTGTGAGAAATTCGACGAGGACAGAACAGAATGTACCTGTAAACATATCCAGCATTATACCAAAAAATCTGGTTGCGACAACGATGACTAAAGAGGTCAACTGAAGGACCATTGCAGGATTCGCCGCAGTGGTCATAAAGAGGCTGAGGATTGAAGATCAAGAAAGGGAAGCCAATGCTGTAGATGGCTAGGCGGGCAGCCAGCCCACCTCCCTGGCGACGTTTTCAAGGGATGATATGCACAAGAGGAATGGTTTTTTGTAGTTTTTTAGTCGGTAGTAATATCTTGAACTTAACTTGAGTCCCACACTTTGGGGAGTGACGGCACCCTACCCCAGATAGTCTATAAAAGATTTTTCCTATTTTTTTGACATCACAAAAATACACGCGCGCGCGCGCGCACACACACACACACATGCGCGCGGGCTTATTTGGTTTCACGAAATCTGAAAAATGAACTGCGTAATAAACTGGAATATGAGGAAATGTGTATTTTGTAGTTTAGGCCTAAATAGAAGCTATCAATAAATATAATTTGAGGGAAACAAAAACGCTTATTTCCGCTCGCTCATATAGCTCATTTTCCAGTAAACATCCGCTATCAAAATTTTGTTGAATGTAACCACTTTAAATCCGATTCTCAAAATGTGTAAAATATAGGGGGGGGGAAGTTTGGATCAGATATTAAAGTCGGAATGTCTTTGTGTTGTTGGCAGCCTTTCCCTTTCTCCAAGATTAAATTTCAGAAAAATAATTGTAATCCTTCGGAAGGTGTATATCTTAACCTTCATTTTGCAAAAAAACGCAACAAATTGTAATAATTATAAACAGAATGCAATGAGCGAGAACAAAACAAAAGCCACGACCTTGTGCTAAGGCTAAGATGAGCCGAGAAAGTTAGGACAACTCCTGCGGCGGGTCGGCGGCTCGGCGGCTTCAGTTTTCTCCGCTCGCTTCACTTCAGCGGACGTGTCTGCAGCATGTCTCGCTCGTGTTTGTTTGTTCTGTTTGTTTTGTTGCTCACACTACAGAAGCAGTGCGACATCACCGATGCCGCTGCGGAGTCCAGGAATAAGTTCCCGAACGATGCAAGTAAGACTTAGTATCACACAACACGATACAACAACGAACAGTAAAAAGTTTGCTTTTAAAGTCAGCTGTTCTGTGAAAACGTTACAGTTGTATGATGTATAACAATATAGGCAGAGATCTAGAACAAAAACTGTATTTTGTAGAAATTTACAGCTGTACATTTCGTAGTGTGTTTTGCGTAAAACTTACGTAAATTTCCTTTGGGAAATACAATGTTTTAATTAACTTTAACATTTGTAAAGAAAAAACTTGAAAATTTATGTACTTAACGAAGAGTTACAGTTTTTATAGTTTTTGAACCTTCTGTAGGCTGTGTGTAAGGATCTACTTGCTAACGAGAAAAGTAAAATCAGCTGATCGTTTAGTAAACCTTAATAAATTAAAAATGACCTAAACGAACTCAAGTATTTGTACATGTTTTTGCAGATATTAGACCTACACCAATGCCTTCCCCAACCAAAAACTCTTAAACTCACATGTCAGTGTACATACATGTGTAACAGTCTACTTTTACACATATTTTCAAGGTTGGTAAAGAAGCCTAATTTATGTGTACTTGAACTAAATTTAATCAAAATCGTTAAAAGGTATAAAATGTTTTTTTATTAGAAAATTTTACCGTACTTAGTACAAACAAATTTGGTACCCATTTTGAATTGGTATCCTATATTTAAGTTACTATTAAAACTTCGTTTTCATTTTGATTGGTCTACGATAATTTAAGTGAAGTGATATAGCGAGAACATTTATAAGAAGAATAAAAACAAAAACAAAAACAAAACAAGCTGTATTTTGTAACGTTTAATGTTTCGAGTAGGCCCTACTTAAATATATTTATAGCAAGTAGCGACACGACTCGAGTTCAATATTCAAACGAAAACATGATTCGAGGAAAACTACAAATAACAGTTTTCACAACAATGACATTCTTTTACAAAGAGGTTAACGTACGGTTTACTGAATTTCTGCACCAAAATAAAAGCGCGTAAAGCATTGCACAACCTTTCTCACGTTCACTTCAGGCGCACTGACTGAGGCAAGGCTGAATCAGCTGTTTATGTGGGAAGAGCCCGCCAGGAACTATGTTACGTATTTTTGTTTTTATAGACTTCTTCAAAAGCTTGTTTCCGCCGCTCGACCTTCCGCAGTGAGTAGAAAACGATTCATTTTTGTATGAAAATAGAATTATATCGGTACAGGGGTGCAGTCCGCGTCGCGGCAGTTCGGACTACACGCAAGTCTATTATTGTTTTAATAAGTAGCTTTTGTTTTTAAACAAAGCGCCTTGATCATTTTTATAATTTTAAGACTAACTCGATTTTTAAAGTGAGGTACACGCACGAACCAAACAAAAAGATACGTCTCCAAGTTCAACGCACACTGCAGAACACATTGACCTGTCTGAGAACTGGTTTTGTAGCTTCTCCGCAGTAAGAATTTATTTTTGACATTAAAATATTAACGAAATAATTGCTACCTTCTGGGCATCATTTTAAACTAGAGTGACGATAAATGTAAACCGTGACGATCAAATAAAATTTCGGAATTTCAACGGATTTTAAAAATTCAAAATGATAATTTATGCCGTTTTTAACAAAACGATTGAAAATCAGATTTTCAAAAGAATTTAGGATAAAAAAGTTATGAAACTTTAAATATACGAAATGATCGCCATTTTGAAACCGTTTTGCTGGTTATGAAAGTTATCCAAGCTGTGCCAAGTTTCAATAAAATCAGACCAAAAATGCAATCGTGACAGTAAACCAGTGACACTTCCAAAACCATAACATTAAGCGAAATAACTTATTAACCAATAAATATTAACATGTATAATATTTTAGGGCTGATTGTAATGTTGGATTTTGCGCGTCGCTTGATGCGAGTGCACAAATGTATAGCCTATTGGTAGTTATAGAAAAAGATCAGTTGTTTTATATTAATTCGTAAAGATCAGCTGATTTCATTGAACAGCTGACAGGCTATATTAAGTTTTTCAGGTTATGTTGTTAAAATCTAGCTACGTAAATTTGTCGTGTTTTCGAACAAATTATCGTAATTAAAAAAAAGGAAGAGAAAACATGAAAATATAATTTTTTATTTTGAAATTTCACGCACTCCTTTGAACTTCACTTTTTATTCAACTATCTTATATACATCCTGGTGAGATTTGCTAATTGGTTCCTTAGCAAGACAACATTGAAAATGCATCTTGTAATTCCACACCTTTTTAAATGAGTAAATTGCAGGTGGGTTTTTTAACGGCTTTACCGATTCGTGTCATTCACCTTTCAACCTTTCAGAAAAGTTGGTACTTTATGAACTGAAACGATTAAAAGAGGGTATGTTTTTATGAACTTTTATTTCATAAAAAGAAATTCAGGCGAACTCTACGTTCAATTTGAGTTTTAAAATCTTTTTTTTAAATTGATAGTAAACAACCAAAAAAATGTCAGAATATGTTTCCTACATCACAACAAACGATATGTGATTGTGCCACTTGGGTGCAGGGGGGTAGGTTTGGTCTGATTTTATTCGAACTCGACAGAAAAATCGACTATAAATTTGTTAACCGACAAAATCCGTTCAACGGTGTCTATATTTCAAATCCTATGCTAGTCGTGTTTTTCAAACTTCTTTTGAAAATCAGATTTCAAAATTATAAGCAGCTTTTAAATCTATATAAATTAACATTATGAATTTTTAAAATGCATTGAAATTATGATAATGAGTTTGAAGTTGTTCTAGATTACTTTTTGTATATTTTCAATGTAATTTAAAAGAATAAAATTCTATTATGTTCCGTTTTTAAGTTGATTATATTTTCAAAAAAAGTACGATAAAGTTTTAAAAAAACTAGATTCTATCACGTCAGCGAGACAGATGTTAGAAGTTACTGTGCACAGATTTGGAATAATGGTTATCAATCAGGTTAGGTTAGGTCAGTTTCCAAGTGCGGTCACGTACGCCCATTGCAGTAACACATTTATATTGGAAAGTTTGTAGGCGCGGAGGAAAAATAGAGCGTTGCCTCCTTTATCCATATTTTTATAAGTGGTTAAATAACCAATATTATATCAGATCTTGTGAGTGAGCGACTGGAGACTAAGCCCATATCTCGGTGCTATTTATGTTTTAAAGCAATTTTCGCTCAAATACCTGGGTTGTAATGTTCTACAGCAATAGAAAAATAGTGAAAAGTTGACTAAAATTTTTAAATCACTTTAAAAGAGGTTTTTCAAATTTTATTCTTATATGAAGATGTACGAATGAAATGAGCTTACTGTGTCATATGTATTGCTTCGTAAAACCTTACTTTCTTGACTAAGCCTGTAAAGTGCAACAGGAAAACTTATTGAGATTTTGATAAATATTCCCGTTTACAGTATCCTAGACTCGTCCCTGTCTGCCTGTCTGTCTGTCGGTAATGCACTTCTTAAAACGGTGTGACCGGTTACTATAAAGTTAGGTGAAAAAAGTCTATAAGAAAGTTAATGACAAAAAGTCTAGTTGATGTCAAAAAGGTCTATTTAATGACAAAAAAGGTTTAGTTGATTACAAAAATGGTTTAATTGATGAAAGTCGATGACGCAAAAGATCTGTTTGATGACAAAAAAAAAAGGTTTGATGACAAAAAAAGAATATCTAGATATTCTTTGTCATCAATTAGACCTTTCTGTCTATAGACCTTTTGTCAGTTAGGAGTTAAATCTTAACGGTACATTTGTATTACAACTTTATTATTGCAATTGATTAAGTGCAATGATTTAACAATTTATCATTCGGAAGTAATACTCAGTAAATTAAAGTAGAAGTAAGTATATTTTTTGCCTACACTATGTTCCGGCAGACCCTCAGTTTGTCCATGTCTGTTGGTGCGGTGAGTTAAAAAATAAACATAAACGTCCATGTAACCCTCCTAGCAAACATTTACCAAATCTATTAAAATGTTTATTTTTCTCAACAAAAAAAAATTGATTAAGGAAAGTATAAAAACTAACTAAATGTATGTTTGATTTTTTAATTTGACTAAGCCGCCCTTACTCGACCATCCTTGATTGAATAAATCTCCTTCTTCTTGCTGCGACCTTACTCTGCAGGTGTAGCGTTATAACTTTCTCTCTCTCTCTCTCTCTCTCTCTCTCTCTCTCTCTCTTCTCTCTCTCTTTCTAATTTGTTTCATGAGGTTTTGCGCATGAGCGTAGAATTGTTAATCAACTCACTGCATTACAGTTATTATGTAACCGTGATGCAGGAGGACTTATTGTTTCGTTAAGGGCTGTATAAACACTAATATCTTTCTTATGTCAAACTATCTGTATTTATAAAAGGAAATATTTGTGTGTGTGTGTGTGTGTGTGTGTGTGTGTGTGTGTGTGTGTGTGTGTGTGTGTGTGTGTCTTTTAGCACTCTCACTTTTTCAACTTTAGTTCGATTTGTTTCGAATATAACGCACAAATCGATTTTGTTAACAGCTTGAAAAAACTGATGCTCAGCAAAACCCGTTCGACAGTTTTAAAATAGATTGAAAAAAACATTTCAAATCTTTAAAAATTCGTAACTTTTTTGTTTTTATTATTATTGAAGCGAAGCTTTTAATGTTACTTTTGGCGAGAGGAATGAATAGAAAAAAGTTTGCCGAACAGAAGAATGTAACGGAAATATGGAACAAACGAGCAAACGAATTTCGTCTCTCTATTTCCTCAAATAGAGAAAAAGAAAGAGACATAAATCTCTTTGTTGTGTTGCTTTGGTTTTCATACTTTTCCTTAGTTGAAGAACACGTGCACGTGTTGTAACCTTTTATTTGACCATTCGAAATTAATATAAACGTTTATAATAATTGTCGTTAATAGAGCTAGATTTTAACAACATAACCTGAAACTTATTATAGCCTAACAGGTGTTCAATGAAATCAGCTGATCGTTACGAATTAATATAAAACAGCTGATCTTTTTTATAAATCTGATCCCGGCATCGCATGCAGCGTTAAAAGCTGCACAAATTTGTGTTTTTTAAATTTTCAAAATCTCTTGAAATTAAGAAATGAATGGAATTTGAGAGTAATCAGATGTCATTTTCGTATTTTCAATGTAATTTAAAATTTTAAGAAGCAAATAACACTTTAATGCTCAATATGTTGGTTAAATCAGAATAACAAAGAGAGGGCAAATTCGTTTTCATTACGTCAGCGAGACAGCTGCGTGCCGCGCTTATTGGTAACTTCAGCAGGGTGTTGTGCAAAGTTAATATTTTCGGAATTTTGCTGTCGACCTTGCGAAAGTAGGTTCCGAGATTTCAAGCTTCAGTCACAGTTTGCGGCTTTCACAGATGTTTTCTTAATAAATCAGGATTAGCAGTTAATAAAACTCTCCACTATAGGCCTAAATTTAATTATATAAACGCATAATTTTATCACACAGGTCTACAACACAACAATTGGTTCCCTATCTATGAAAAAACAACGAAAATTTCGTATAATTTCTCAAAATTTCCTTTAAGATTCTTAAAGAGATTTTAAACAGTGTTTTCGAGAACACGTCGTTTGTATTTGTGAAGTATCCGAGACAGATGATTTAAATTATTTGTAAACAATACCAACAAACCTAACCTCATTTATATCTGTGGTGAAAAATCAGCTGTTTAGCTGAGAATAACCAAACATAGCGTACAACTTTGTTTTGCAACGTTATAGAATAACTGCACAAGCTGCTACGAGAACGTTCTGTTCACATCCTTCACATTACTTCACGTACCGTAACAGTTCCGCGCATGCGCGGAGCGTAAATCACCCTCACCCTCACAGCGCAAGTTCGTCATACACAATTAATAAATAAAGCTCATTGATCAGGAGTACAGAAGTGTCAAAACACACACACACACACACACACGTTTTCTTTGTGAAGATTTCTAGGGGAAAATACACATATTTAGGTAAGAAACATTTTTGTCAAAAAAAGAGGAATAAAAATATAATTATTTTACAAAGTAAATACGTTTGAAGTCGTTTGTAGCAAAGGTTAGGGATAGTTGCTTTTTGTATGAGACAAATAAATCTTTCAAAAACAAAATATCATAACGTCAACAAAGAGTTTAACAGTTCATCGCACGTTTAACAGTGGAAGCAGGTACATGAGTGTATTCAGTAGCGCTTTCACACCCTCTGTAAGGGTCTCTGATTAATTTTACTTTAATTTTTAATGTAGAATTTGTTTCGATATACACAAAAATTAATCAGGAGGGACAATTTTACCAAATTAAAACTGGGAATTTAAATTTGAAATTCAAAACTATGAGTTAAAAAAATGGTGTAAAAACAGTACACGGACTTTATCACCCAAGTAACAAAGAAAATTACACAATTTGTCAAACTCTGTTTGACTCAAACTCAGATTTGAGTGGTAAGCTGTCAAAGTCGATGCAAACCGTGCAAATTTATTTGCAACATGGCCAAAATTGAAGGAAAATCCAGTGAATACTAGAAGCTATAAAACAGAGTCGTGATTGAAAGTGACGTCACTATTAAGTTAATGGCGATACAAATATGTGTTATGTAGGCTACTTATTATAGACGGTATGAAGTGATTCGGACAGGTTATGAAAGTGTAAATAACTTACTATTCCTTTCTAACAATTAAATTTATGAAGCACCCAGTAGTGCAAAAACCTTGCCACTAACTTTCTAATATTTGAACGTTAGTTATTATTTTTTACCAACGCGGAGAGGCTGTTGAAGTCAAATTTTATTAAATTTAAGTAATGAATAATCAAATAAAAAAGGAAAATGTTAGATTTTTCATGTTATCGGGTTTGTAGCTGAATTAAATTTTTTGTCGTAAAAATTTCTTTCGTTTTCCGCAGCCATATTTATATTTGTGTAATCAGACATATTTAAACTTGATGCTAATAACAAAACGCGACACAAGTTGATAAATATTTTAATACCTTCTGTTTTTCTACACAATTTTTAAAATGTTTACCTCGTGCCCCCCCCCCCGTTTTATCCTTCCCGTTTCTGTTCTATTTTAACTGTAAAAACAATCGTATTGAGGTAACATAATCCCAGAAGCAGAAGAAGACATTTTGTGTGCGATCAGCAACCATGCTTATTTGCCAAAACTAAGAAAATATAATTTGACTTCTATGTGTAACCCCCCTCAAAAGTGAAATTCTAAAGCTATAAAAAAACCGGAATAGTTTATCAGAATTATGTGTCATTAAAGCCAGTACACAAAATTTGAAAATAAAATTTGTCCACATTTACTTTAGAAACGTAAATTTCTTTTTTTTTAATTTATAGACTGAAATCAGATTTTGATAAATTATATCGATTTTCTGAGCATTCCTACAGATACAAATTATTACAAAATGTGTACTTTTTCGTCCACGGATCTTTAGTAAGAACAATAAATCATTAATTTAATGGATTCTCTTACTTTTGCTTTTGCTTGCTTAATGTTGTTATTTATTGCACTAACTTTGTCGCTTTCAATTGTTCGACGATAAAAACGAAAAATTCGCGTTCAAGTTTCGGCAAAGGAATTTAATCCCAAACCGTGTGTTTCTTGCGACCATGTAATAGCTCTTACCCGAATTGAAATTCACTAACCTAACCCCAGGACATCATAACGGACTATAGTGTCCTACGCCTTCCGATTCCAGAGATCTTCTAGTCCTCTTTCTTTCAGTTCCTCGTCAGTACCACTTTGACTCTTTCAATTTTAAAATCTGTTTTGGTATTCTGGTCTCTGGCATCCTTTGAACATGGCCGAACCGTACCAGTTGTTTATCCGTGATATCTTCTATTACAGAGCGGTCAACACTCATGATTTCTCTAATTCCGATGTTTGTAATTCTTCCCTTTCTTGACTTACAAGCTGAGCTTCTCCAAAAGTCCATTTCCGTAGCTGTTAAAGCTTTTATAACTTGCTCTTTAATAGGCCAGACTTCCGAGCAGTATATTATTATGTTTTTTACAGTGGCATGAAAATTCGTTTTTTATTCACTTTTGAAATACTTCTGTCCCGTAGCAACAGCTTTCCTACCCAATATGCTGCGCTCCTGGATTGCCTCATCGAATACTTCTGTCCCGTAGCAACAGCTTTCCTACCCAATATGCTATACTGCGCTCCTGGATTGCCTCATCGAATACTTCTGTCCCATAGCAATAGCTTTCCTACCCAATATGCTGCGCTCCTGGATTGCCTCATCGAATACTTCTGTCCCGTAGCAATAGCTTTCCTACCCAATATGCTGCGCTCCTGGATTGCCTCATCGAATACTTCTGTCCCATAGCAATAGCTTTCCTACCCAATATGCTGCGCTCCTGGATTGCCTCATCGAATACTTCTGTCCCGTAGCAACAGCTTTCCTACCCAATATACTGCGCTCCTGGATTGCCTCATCGAATACTTCTGTCCCATAGCAATAGCTTTCCTACCCAATATGCTTCGCTCCTGGATTGCCTCATCGAGTGTTCCGTTCCGTGAAATTTTAACTCATCACACTTCCTTATTTTTTACAGTTGTCTATTATTAATTCTCTGATGTTTTCCTCCAATGCACATATATTCTGTCTTGTCTAAATTTACCTCCAGCCCCTACTCGGCATATTCCTCAACAAATCTGTCGGTCATATAATTCATATCATCGTAGTCCTGGGTTATTAGTCCTGCAAAAGATAAAGTATACATGACGGTATCGTTTAAGGGAAAGCCCAAGTTCTTCCATTACCGATGCTTGTTCGAGGCCTAACACAGACTTAGAGTATTGAAACGGGCAGCGACCATCACGACATCTAGGACAGAATCCAGTGTGACTTAAACATGGTATATTTATACCATTTATTTTGATAATGTTTGAGATTTTTTGAAAAATTTTCAGACATGAACTATATGTCTACACAAGAACACAGAGGCAAATACAAAAACAGAGGCGTTCATAATAAATTCAATTTTTCATGACGATTGCCACAGGTTGAATATAAATTTATCTACAGATCCCCTTATCTGTGCTTTTAGCACCTTAGCATCTTAGTACATTCTCCCTTATCTGTGCTTTTAGCACCTTAGCATCTTAGTACATTCTCCCTTATCTGTGCTTTTAGCACCTTAGCACCTTAGTACATTCTCCCTTATCTGTGCTTTTAGCACCTTAGCATCTTAGTACATTCTCCCTTATCTGTGCTTTTAGCTTTTAGCACCTTAGCATCTTAGTACATTCTCCATTATCTGTGCTTTTAGCTTTTAGCACCTTAGCATCTTAGTACATTCTCCCTTATCTGTGCTTTTAGCACCTTAGCACCTTAGCATCTTAGTACATTCTCCCTTATCTGTGCTTTTAGGTTTTAGCACCTTAGCATCTTAGTACATTCTCCCTTATCTGTGCTTTTAGCTTTTAGCACCTTAGCATCTTAGTACATTCTCCCTTATCTGTGCATTTAGCACCTTAGCATCTTAGTACATTCTTGAGAAAAAAATTTCGACTTTTAATTTCGTAGTACCTGAAATTCAGAAGTTCACAAAAATATTTTCTTAAAGAAAATATTTACGATGACGTCAGGCATCTACAACATAAAATGTGTGAATCTATTTTGTACCACAATACATTCAAAGACACTTGATTATAAGGCAATAAAATTGCTGAAGCTGTTTAAAAAAAGACACTAGTAGGTCGGAAAACGCGGAAAATTATTTTTTACAAAAATTAGAAATAGACCAATGAATTTCTTGAATCGAAAAACACAGAATAATGCAACAATTTTAAGAAAATCGTTATAGACTAGTTCGCAAAATCGTTATACACTCACACATTATTGTTCGCTTAATATAATAGAGAATTAATAAATTAATTATGCTAATTTTATTTAAAATTAAAACTAATACCTTATTGTAAAGAGCTATTAATTAAAATAACCAAATCGTGAAACTTTCGACGAGAGTAATTACACTGTTGTATTGTTTGTCAGCTAATTTGTAATGCTATCCTTTGCACATATAGAAGCGGATGTAAACGGAGACTTTAATGCTTTCGACGAACAGAAATGAGGGCGTGCAGAGGTAACTGGACTGCTCCAAGTTTTCTCTTAGCTACTGATAATTTCATTTATTTTTTAATTATATTTAACATGTATTCATGTTTTAGGGCTGCATGATGCAAGGAACATGTTTGAGCGTCACACGTTATTATTTTAATGTATTAATTATTTAATAATGCATTAAATTATTTAAATATTTTATACATTTAATGTATTAAATAAATACATTAAATAAATAATTTATTTAATTATTTTAATGTAACATGATTAAAGTTAATATTTGCGTAACAGGAACTAGTGTAATGATATTTAATGTTTCGTTTCGGTAACGTTCCACAAGCATAAGTTATGTTGTAAAATGACATAACGGAAGTTACTGTAACGTAACGCGAAGAAGGCATTGTAATGTAGTATAAAAATAACTTAGTTGTAAAGCTACGTAACGTGACGGAAGTATTGTTGTTACCATTGTTAGACACAATATAATGAATTCTCTCTAGGAATATATATTAGAGAATTTTCATTAGAGAAATACCATGAATCGTTCAAAATGTATTTTAAACATTTCATAATAAATGTGTTTGTTAAAACATTGTCAAAGACAAAACTGTTTAACCGATATCATACAGTCTAGTTTCTCTTCAATGTAAACTACAATAGCTTTTGTTCCCAGCGTGAACTGTCAGATATACGTAGATAGGTATGTTCAGTTTCAGTCCCTTTAAGTTTGAATTGGTTTGAGACGATTTCTTTGCCATCACTTAGAATCCTAAGCGTGTTTAAACCAAATTTTAAAGCTCGCAAATAAACATTTAAAATTTCCCCATTTTAAACTTTTGGAATGGAATTTTGGAAAACTTTCTTTGTGCATCTCCGAACTTAATTTTAACTCTCAAATTACTTTGGACAGGAAGAAGCAGAGATGAAATATAAAGTTCGTTTAAGGCAGGAATTGTTTTTAATGTATCATGTTTAAGCGCTGTGTGATGCGAGGAACATGTTTATATAGATATATATACAACAGTATTTTTGAGCGTCACAAGTCTCATATTAAATTAATTGTAATTAAATATTTCTGATAATTGTAATTTCTGATTTTAATTAAATTTGTTGTTTTTTTTGTTTTTTTTTGTGTTTAACGTCCGACTATTGTGCACACTTGGGCTAACGCAGACGATGGGATGATTTATAGCGTATGAAAATGCCAAGCCCTGGCCGGGAATCGAACCCGGGTCCTCGGGGTGAAAGCCCAGTACGCTATCAACTAGGCCACCGAGGCGGCAATTGTAATTAAAAATATTGATATATAACAGTATATTTTGCGTGTGGGAAATTTCATATTAAATTAATTATAATTAAAAATTTCTGTTTCTGCCCGAGATCGAACCGGGGAACTTGCTCGTAATGCACACGTGATAACCACTACACTACGGAAACAACAAAGAAAATTTACCAATTTAAGTATACGGAATGAATTGTTAATTTAACTTTGGTAGTTACATTAAAAGATCATTTGTTTTATATTAATTCGTAAAAATCAGCTGATTTTATTGAACAGCTGACAGGCTATAAGTTTCACTTTATGTTGTTAAATACTAAATACTAGCTAGGCCTATGTTAATTTGTCCTGTTTTGAAAAAATTATCGTAATTAAAATAAAAAGGAAGAGAGAACGTGATTTTTATTTTTACTTCAATAACAAAAATTTTGTTTTTTTAAACCGTTTTACCGGGAACCTAGAAGGCAAGACCAATATTCGTGCCAAAGTTTCAACTTTGGAGACTCTGTGATTAGTTAGTGAGTGTCGACAGATTATTGAATTTCAGATTTTTAACCGTGAAATTAAATTAAAAACTTAAATCAAATTTTAAAGACAAATAATGAAATCTGTAAATCAAATTTGGATTAAAAAGAAAGTTTGTCCAGGTTTAATTAATATAAACAATATAAGCCCAAGTGGATCTCTGGTGCACTGTATTTGGCACGGAACCTACGAATCAGGCCAGAGTTGTAATACTCGTACATACAATAAGAGTTGTGAAGTTGTGAAGATCCTTCCGTGCAAAACTTTGTTCTCATTTAAAATTCCAGTAACTTGAAGTTCTAAGTTTAACTTTTAAAGTTTTAAAAAAAACAAGTAAATAATAAGTAAAAACGTGCGAGAAAATTTAAAGAATGCAATATTTTGTCAAATATTCGGTAAGTGATTGAAGTCTCCATACTATTATGGAGACGTCGCTGTCTAGAATTATTAGACAGCATAAAAAAGAAGTGAAATGTATCCACATAGACTTATTTGTCGCTGCTTCCTGAAAACTCCGGAAACGCACAAAACACCATATTGTAGGTCTGTTACATTTTGTACAGAAAAATTAAAAAGGCGAAACGAACATGTTTTTAAAATTTTGAATGATCACTATTTTCAAAGGAAGTTTGTTTATTTACCTACAAGTACAAGTGTTTAAAGGATCGGTGCACATTTCATACTGTCGGGTGTTATTACGTTAAATATTTTCATGACTGAAAGTAAGCCAAATTAAAAATATTGTCAGAACACAACAACCAAGTAGGCCTAAAGGAACGCATACGCATACGGTAAAGTAACGCGAGCTTGTCCGATTCTGTTCAAGAGAAGTACACAAAAACAAATTTGGTTATTCACTCAGGTTGCTGAAAATATAATTAATAAAATCAGGAAATAACAACAAATAATGGTTTTACGTGAATTGTTAACAAGTTACGTGTTCACTTAATAGAAATACCATTGAATAGAAGCATAATATTTCGCACATTTTTTTACTTATATTACAACACTGACTTAGCGAGTTAATTTAGTGAAGATAAAACACAAATAAAAACATATTGTGCTAAAGAAACATACTGGCAACAAATAGTAAGAAACATTTGCTGGATAAATTTGTAAATTGTATTGCAAGAAGATGTAATCAGAGTCAGAGGAAGAATTTCTTTCATGGAATGCATTTAGCAAGGCTTCCTAAGCGGTGACCTTGCAAAACTAACCGTGTTATGTTTTATTCATTATTTAAGCAGTCAAGTAACGTTAACGTTATACTTGTAACACAGTCTGTACAATAAATACATATAAATACAATTTGTATCTAATAGAAGCATGTAATTGTTTGCACGGCTTCCGACAAACTATTTGGCATTCTGGTACAGTACTTTCACAGCTGCTGACTAGTAGAATAACTACAATCACTTTATACCAGGCCATGTGTTTAGTGTTTAGAGCAAGGAACGTATTTTATAAAATACAAGTAAAACGTAGCGGCGACAACTTACAAACATTACACTAGTGTTAGTGTGACCCAACCTCATTAGACGTCTATGGCCGGTATAAACGTGTTTATCTAATTAAAATTGTATCAAAATCGTTAGAACAGTTTTTGAGAAAGAAAGTACATACACAAACATCGTTTGCTTAATGTTGCAATATATTCGAGAATTTGCCAGAATTTGGTCATAACTGTACCTAATAACCTTTACACCTTAATTACTTACCAATTTATTGCAGTGCTATTTTTGTAGGAACTGATCCCTAACGGTTAACGAGACATAACATTACTTAAACTAGATAAAAATTTGTCTGTCCCAAATTAAATTTGCGAGTGATAATGTGTTTATAATTTTAAACTGGAAATAGTGAGTTTTCTGAAATAGTCTGGTGAGTATAGAGATAATACAGGAAAATAGTCAGGTGTGGAGCACGGGAGTGTCAGTCTGTCGTGGAGCACGGGTCTGTCACTGATGAAGACATCATTCTGTCGTGGAGCACGGGTCTGTCACTGGTGAAGACATTATTCTGTCGTGGAGCACGGGTCTGTGTCACTGGTGAAGACATCATTCTGTCGTGGAGCATGGGAGTGTCCGTGATGAAGATATTAGTCTGTCGTGGAGCACGGGAGTGTCCGTGGTGAAGATATTAGTCTGTCGTGGAGCACGGGTCTGTGTCACTGGTGAAGACATCATTCTGTCGTGGAGCACGGGTCTGTCACTGGTGAAGACATTCTGTCGTGGAGCACGGGAGTGTCCGTGGTGAAGATATTAGTCTGTCGTGGAGCACGGATCTGTGTCACTGGTGAAGACATCATTCTGTCGTGGAGCACGGGTCTGTCACTGGTGAAGACATCGTGGAGCACGGGAGTGTCCGTGGTAAAGATATTAGTCTGTCGTGGAACACGGGTCTGTGTCACTGGTGAAGACATCATTCTGTCACGGAGCATGGGAGTGTCACTGGTGAAGACATCATTCTGTCGTGGAGCACGGGAGTGTCCGTGGTGAAGATATTAGTCTGTCGTGGAGCACGGGTCTGTGTCACTGGTGAAGATATAAGTCTGTCGTGGAGCACGGGAGTGTCCGTGGTGAAGACATCATTCTGTCGTGGAGCACGGGTCTGTGTCACTGGTGAAGACATCATTCTGTCGTGGAGCACGGGTCTGTGTCACTGGTGAAGACATCATTCTGTCGTGGAGCACGGGAGTGTCCGTGGTGAAGATATTAGTCTGTCGTAGAGCACGGGTCTGTGTCACTGGTGAAGACATCATTCTGTCGTGTACCAGACGAGTGTCCGTGGTTAAGATGTTAAAAGATGTTAAAGATGTGAAGATGTGTCATGTATATTGTTAAACAGACCTAAATTGAACGTCTGTCGTGGAGCACGGGTCTGTGTCACTGGTGAAGACATCATTCTGTCGTGGAGCACGGGAGTGTCCGTGGTGAAGATATTAGTCTGTCGTGGAGCACGGGTCTGTGTCACTGGTGAAGACATCATTCTGTCGTGGAGCACGGGAGTGTCCGTGGTGAAGATATTAGTCTGTCGTGGAGCACGGGAGTGTCCGTGGTGAAGATATTAGTCTGTCGTGGAGCACGGGTCTGTGTCACTGGTGAAGACATCATTCTGTCGTGGAGCACGGGAGTGAGATATAATCCTTTTGAGCCGTGTGATTGTCACTCAAGTTGTTTATCTGAATTTTGAGCAATAATTACACAAACAACTGTAACAGGTTTGTGTTATAATCCAAACATTTACCTTACATAAGTTCAGTTATATCACAAGTCGTAATGAACTGGTTTATGGCTTAGAATAATCGAAAAAAGAGAAATATTTGTTTAGTGCAGTACTTAAAAGAGATAGATTGGTAAAGTTTATTGAGACCGCGAAATGTAACACATGTTGTTTCGAACGAGTTAACTTGTGTTTACGTCATAAGCGATTATGGTGCCATCAATATTTGGCAATATCAGTTAATGAAACAAAAGGATTTTACACTTCAAACTCGACGGGTCTGCAAACTTCTTGCTTCCTTGTCTGCAGTGTAAGAATAGACCAAACATACCGTGCAGACATTGTCTCATGTTTACACACCTTGTTCGCGTCCGACCACTTCCTGTTCCGGAAACCACGTATTTGTGCTCAAAGCTGATCCACCAGCTTACACAACATTCGAACCGCTACCCCACTCGGTCTTCCACCTCTTATCAAGTCAGCGCCACTAACTCACCGATGATAGACTCCGCTAACGGTTAAACGCTAAGTATGTGGAAAAGGTGTTGCATAACAACGAAAACCTCTCCTCGTTCAAGCTAGATCTAGTACACACCGGAGATACATTTGGAATGTTAACGACTGTTTCGGAAGAAATTCCGAAAGGATTTTTGTTTTTTATCCATTTTGCAGGTACTCGGTACTGATCTTATGTAACACATTACACATTTAATGCAAATAGAAATTGAACTACATGACTCGAAAATAACGCGCATTCCATATTCAGTACCAGTATAAATAACACACATTCCACTTACAATGCCACTGACTCCCGAAACATACACCGAAGGTTGGCAAACGTTCGAATACAAAGAAATTATAACACAAATACGACATTCGTGGAAATGTAATTATGGTAATTGCATTTTTTTAATTCTAAGACTCACAAAGCTTAGCTTTTCAATTATCCAGAATGTATGGAGTTTTCAGTAATGAGTAGTTTATGTTTCCTGCCTAAATCACGTTTCCTAGTTATGAAGTAACAATGCCTTCTAAATAAGGCCAAAGTGAATGCGTGAACTATAGATATAACTTAGACCATGTTCCGTAACAAATACTCTAATCTGACAAACAGGCATTGGTAACATACTGCGGCACATTCACTATATCCAGGAGGCGTGCTAAATAAGGAAAGTTTGTGTTTCATTGAACAATACACTTAATGGAGGGTCAGGCCGATATTTCAAAATTGAGGGACTAAATTGAATTAAAATTTTTCACTTTAAGAAATTACGTTTCGCAATTTCGTTTAAAAATAATACATTGATAATTTCTGATAATGAACAAAAAAAAAATCAAAAATCATGTATCATGTTTTCTTCTTCTTTTTATTTCAATCGTGATGATTTGTTCGAAAACACGAGAAACGATTGTTATTTTTGGTTCAATAATAGAACTGTTTTTCTTAAAAATTATAATTACATGTATTAAATTAAATTTTAAATAATAAATTTTATTAAATTAAATTTTATTTTATTTTATTTGTTAAATTAAATTAAATTGTTCATTATAATTACATTGTATTTTATTAAATCATCTTGTGTTCATTATATTAATTTTAATTACAATTTTTTTCGAAAACACGGAAATTAATATAGCTAGTTATTAACAACATAACCTGAAACGTTTTATAGCCTATCAGCGGTTTATGAAATCAGCTGATCGTTACGAATAAATATAAACGAGAAATTAACATAGCTAGTTTTTAACAACATAACCTAAAACTTATTATTACCCATCACCTGTTCAATTAAATCAGCTGATCGTTACGAAGTAATATAAAACAACTGATTTTTTGCTATTACATATTTATCAGAAATAAATTAACGATTTATTTCATATATTTACATCGGTCAAACTTCTACGTATTTTCCGTAGTGTAGTGGTTATGACGTGCGGGCGCAAAGTCCCCGGTTCGATTCACGGCAGTAAAACAAGAAACATTTAATTGTATTTAATTTAACATGAGACTCGCAAAATATACTATTACATGTCAATCGTACATGTTCCTCGCATCAGGCGACGGCCAAAATCCAACATCACAACCAGTTCTTTGTGACATTTCAGACTCTACGCGCTTATAGGTCCCGAGAATAAAAACGTGCAAACACCAGGTGTTGAAGAAATGCAACCGATTTTTATTAAATTTTTGTTGTTGTATATATTCAGGTGCAGCTAGTTTGGTCTAATCGTGGAACCATTTTAAATTAAAAAAAGTGTTTTTCAGCTCTATTTTCATCGAACAATTGTTAAGATCGGCTTTACCTAATTATGTTCTTCAGGTCGGTCAAATATTCTCAGACTAAACACAAATGTTATATGAATGTACATACGTTAGCTTAAATCGGTTTATAAAATTTTAAATTAAAGAAATTTTTGGACCTAGCAAATTAAAAAAAAAGGTAAAATCATTGGGACTGTTGGCAGAAGCGTTAGCTTCTATATATATATATATATATATATATATATATATATATATATATATATATATATAAGAAGCTAACGCTTCTGCCAACAGTCTAAGAAAAATAATGCACGTTGTATGTACTAAAGGCATACATACGCGCGCGACCAACTTAGTCGGAACTGGCAGACGAAAGAAAGGAGAATGGCTGAGAACTGGAGGGGGTCTGTGTAATAATTCCCCTACTCGCGTTACTTACGCTTCGATAGCCTACTCGATGAAACCGAATCACCCCATGGTGACAAATACAAAGTGCACAACGCGGTATGAAGCTAAAGCTTAAAAAATAAACCTCAACCGTCTTCGGGTTTGCTTCGTTTTTCTGTTATAATATAATAAACCCCTTCCCACGTTGCAGGTCACTAACCTTTAACTGCTCACTGTGCAAGCGGCTAAACAATTTGTATTGTTGTTCCTTCATTCATTAAAAGTAAACATTCAATATTGTCTTCAGTTATTTATGTTATCGTTAACAATTGGTTATACGTTAATCTTTGTGTTGTTTTCGTCGTGATTTCAGTATGACAGTATTTTTTAAAAGTTTAGAAAAGGTTCAGAGTTACACTGACTCTGTGTTCAACAAAGCTTAGCCTACATTGAAGGGATAATTAACTGTAAGGCAACAAAGAAAGTGGTGAGAGTAGCATATTTGTTAGGTTCAATGAACTTAAACTTGTAATGACAACGTACAGCACAGTTTGTATTATAGATGGATCTGTTGTAGCCTTAGGTTACTTTAGATCCTACCTACTACTTAGATCAGGTACGAGTGCAGTTAAACTTTAACCACCCTGTAATTATTAGATTTTGCTTAACGTAACGGAAGCTTTGTGATCATTAAAAAAAACGGTAACAAATTATCTTCAAAGATAAAATTCTATTATCAAAATTCATTTTATGACTCGCGGATAAGAATTGGTGCTCATTTCAAGTCCCACCGTGATGCATCTCAAGTAGATAATTTTCCAATTGAAATTTGGTAAATAAACGAAAATGAACCCTTGAACAGAATTATTTTGAATAACATTTGCGTTTTGTTGCGATTGAGAAAGTCGACACATTTTATTTTACTATTTTTGGGAAATTCAAATGAGTTTTAATCGTTTAAACTTTTCGTTTGATCACTCTATCACGTTGTTTCTAAAATTTCATTGGTTGCAATGAAAGCGCGCAATGCTTCCTCTCATTATTCCGTCCACACTTTGTTGTTTATAACGTTTGTGAAATATCCTGAATTAGTTTGGTTTTTGCTCAATTTATTCCAATGATTGCATTAATGACATTAGTCTATCCTGTCTGTCTGTCTGTGACCTAAAAGTTAGCCAATGTGATATAATAACTCTAAGTGTAACTGTGATTATAATGTCATTAAGGCAGTGTCGGATATGTCACAGGAGATGTAACGATGATTTAGAGAAATAAGGGGTGTATCCGTTTTGAGGTTCCACTAAGAAATATTACGAAATGTATTTCATATTGTTTAAGGAGTCCACAACTACCACAGAACTCATTGTCAGAGAACAACAGACCTCGCGTATATCCTTAATTAACATAGGCCTACAGCCAGCACTCGTAATATTTTCCGCCAATTTAACCGTGACCAACTTTATTGGAAATTGTATGACGAACCAACTTTATTCGAGCGATTATGACGAAGGTTAATTTAAAAAAGTTTGTCAAATGATCAATAACTTTAATTTTATGGAAATTGGCTTTAATGTTAATGAAACGTTTTATAAATTGAGTTTCTATGTATCCATTCAAATTTCTATTTAAGAATTATCGACAAAAACCGCTCATCATATTTCTTCAGTAAATGATACAATACAATACATGAACACATTTATTGTAACCTAAATCCGTGTAGGCCTGTTCCAAATCCTAAACATAGACGGCTTTGTTTGACGGTGTGTACATTTTATTTGTGCAGAAAACATGAAAACCAACAACATTGTTATTGTAACAGTTAGAGTACTTGGTTGGTAAGTGTGTCTGCAGTCTAAATAGTTTCAAAAAATTATTGGCAAATTTGGTTTTTGTTCATTGAAAAAAGTCAATTGTCAAATAGCTGCGTATAACTTGGCTCTCGTACTTTCCCCGCGCAATGTGCGTTACGTTTACGTTGGCACCCTCAGCACGTACAACACTGTAATTTCATCTATTGTTGTTTTCTCTTGGAGCGGAACTTCGTTACAGATTTCACTAAACTTCCCACGGTCAAAGAAGCCGTTAACTTTAAAAAATTTGAATTTATAAACCTCGAGTACAAACAAATATTAAATAATAGCGACTAGTGCTCAAAGACGTGATAGAAGCAAATTTTTAACTTTTTTTTAAGTCTGATTTTGCTTTCGCAATCAGATATAATATATTCAGTGTGATTCGTTCAATTTAAGTTGCTAATTTGTTGCTAATAATTATTTAACTCTCTCTCCCTTGCTCCCCCCCTCTCTCTCTCTGTCACCACCATAACGATTTTTTCGCAATAAAATTTAAACTACACAATACATTTGTTAACGTTTGAATTCGATAGTGACGGTGGGGTCGCAGTCGGAGTTGGGGTGTTTCGGATGACGTCACTGCTGTATTTGCTTAGTTTTATTCGAAGTCAAAGCTCAGCAGATTGGTTGTGTGACTTTAAAAATGGCAATACTAAGAAGAAAATGATAATGAACGCATATTATCAGGAATCTGAGCTATGCGACAGAGGCATTAATGTAATTGCTTATATTAATTGCTAAACAGGTTTTGTAACGCTTTGTAACACAACGAGATAAATAATTTTACATCACTCGCTCGTAATGACACACATCTGAGCTCATTAGTTAATTTTCTACACCAGTTCATAGTAGAAAATACTGCATCCAGAAATATTTGATAGAGTAAAGTAATTTTACTTTTTGCTACAAATTACTTTAATGATAAAAAAATCACCAAGTCCCCGATTATAAAAAAGTAGTTTCCACCGGGACGTGTGTTACATCGTGTTTATCTTCAGACATTTAGAATGCAAGTCTTACCTCAAGACTTTCTAATCAAATCAAGTAATATTTTTGTTCAAATTTGGCTAAAACTTTATTCATAAGTACGTATCTTAAACGCAAGACGGAAGGGTGCTCAGCCAGCGTGATGCTTATAGGTTCACGACTTTAAATTTATTTGGTGACTTGTAATTAATTAAACCAGAGAGAAAGTTATGACTCTGTTACTGTCACGCCATTTCTGAGGTCAAAGTATAGCCTCATAATTCAATTTATTTCCCATCAAAGATAGGCATTACCTACCAGGCGTCTCGCGTCAAATCAAATTTCCGAAAGTATTTAAGAAACTCTAATTTCACCATATTATTACTTTAAACTTATTGAAAATACAAAAAAAAATCCTGACTACCGTCGAATTAAATTTTATAATATAAAACGAGTTTTAAAATTGGAAATATTAATTAATTCAAATTTTGATGCTAATTACCACGGTGAAACCAGATTTTTGAAAGATATTTATGACAAAAAAAATTAAGAATTCTTATAAAAAAGGTAAAATAATGGCCATTTTGAAACTGTTGAACGAATTCTGTTGGTAAACAAACTTGTTCGAGATATTAAAATCGATTTTTTCCGTTTGAATTAAATTGAACTGAAATTTCAAACGTATACATGTAACACACACACACACACAACACACACACACACACACACACACACACACACACACACACACACACACACACACACACACACAATATTTATTGCTAATATTTGCTGATTGCCATGAAAGTGTGTAAGGCCTTACAAAAAAAGCTATGATTTTATAAGATTTTGAATGACTGTCATTTTAAAATGGACGAGTCATTTGCTGGATAATGAAATAAACCTAACAGAAATAGAAATGTGTGCTGATTTTTAAGTTTTGCGTAGCAAAGTTTCTGTGTATATGATGTTAGTTTAGTTTTTATAAATATGCTACCATTACATCAGTATGTAGTAGGCCTGTGCTGGGACTACGACTAACTTAACCTGTAGACTTATAGTATTGTACATCTCATTATGCGTTTTTACTTCAAATGTTATTGGTCACATTTTTTACACAGATTAAACTTAATGGTATTGTTTTTATATTAAAAGGGGCTTTAATATGAGTCCTGCTACCACCCACCCTTGTGTTGTCAACAATACAGCAAACAGCATTTACTGTTTGGCTCCAGGCTTATTCTTGAAATTTTGGTTTGGAAGTATTTGGGCGAAATAAAAAATTATGAAGGTCCTATTTCTTAAAATCAGCTTTACATGTTGATCAAACTTTAAAAACAATTGAAATTAGTGTATAAAATACAAAACAAAGGCAAGTTGCAACTGGCTGATAACAAAAAACAGCAAAAATGAAATTGGTAGCTGTTAATAATGGTATCATACTGAAAATGTATGTATTTTATAAAAACATACACACGCACACACACTCTCTCACACACACACACACACACACACACACACACACACACACACACACACACACACACACACATTTATTTGTGTGTGTATCAAATATATATATATATATATATATATATATATATATATATATATATATATATATATATATATATATATGACGACCACTCAGTAAATGATCTGGAGGTTAGATCGGCCCTTATTTCAAGGTCTCGGATGGAAGATCACTAGTAAGGACAAATATAAGGATACAGATGCATAAAGTGACCCAGAAAGATGATTCCCCAAGTGTTTGGAAAGCCGAGATAACCAGTTTGACAACACTTTCTTCTTCCTTCAGGGACAGCTCATCCATTCTTCTGCGAAGTGAAGAAAAATCAATGTTAAATCTGATACAGGGAGGTTGTTCATCTGGGATCAGGAACATAATCTATGCGGCACGATTGCATACATACATTTGTAAACTTAAGACCTATAGAAAGCAATGCTTTGTGAAATTTATGTACAAGAAGTAGACGGCTATAGATACCATCAGAAAATTTTTATTCTGGACGAGAAAAATGTGTCTACTTTTACAATTGCTTTAGATTTCTGCTAAACGAAGATATAGTCGCAGAAGCAACTATGTTTAAATGTACGAGTATATCTTGTCGTACTTACATGGTCCAGACTGAAGTCATTCTTTATTGCAGTTGTTTTACACTATTTGTCTTGTCTTTCCTCAGGAAGCTTTGTTTTCACTCAGCAAATCCAACAAGTACACACACACACACACACACACACTTCCTTAGCTCCTCTTCGATTTGGGATGAAGAAGAACAGACAGATAGATCCTAGAGCTTTGCTTCTCGCAACATGAATTTCACAACCCATAATATTTTTTCAAAAGACTTTTATTATAGATTTATGTACTTTTTTCTCGCTTAAGGTTTTAATCCACTCATCACCGTTATCGTGATGTACAACTAAAGACAACTTACACTTACACTATCTGATTATCTTTCCTCAGGAAGATTTGTTCTCACTCATCAAATCCAACAAGTAGCTATTGAAGTAAAACATAGCGCGAGCGCACGCACACACACACGTCATATATATATATATATATATATATATATATATATAGTGTTATCGTGATGCTTACAACCTTCCTCCTTTCTCATGAGAATGTATTTGCAAAAACAATAATTTTAACTTCCATGTTTTTGAAAATCCGACTACACCCATAATATGTGAGCGTTCAAATGTGCATAAAACATCATTTTAAAATATCAAATGACAGCGTAAATGCCAATTTTTGCAGTTTTTACGCAGACTTGGACGGTGAAATCAGATTTTCAAAAACGTTTTAGATAATAAAGTTTTTGTTGAAAATTATATTATATTTTATACTTAATATTTGTGTGTGTGCGTGAGCGCGCGCATGGGTCTGTATGCATGTGCGCGCGTGTGTGTGCGCATGGGGGTCTGTGTGTGTGCGCGCGCGCGCGCGTGTTCGCGTTTTACAAAACGCAGTACGTACATGATGACGTCACACTTTATGAATGCAGAAAGTAGACCAAGATTAAGCCAGCAGTAGTAGCTAACCCAGATACCTTACAAGGACTCTCAGCCCCCGCACTGGGATCGCTGCTCATATCATAACAGAAGATCCTATCTAATCTATTAGCGGTGCAACATGAGTAATAGAAACAGAAGTTTGATGTATCGATAATAACCATTCGATTTTATTTATCTGACAAAAGGGTACATCGACTCAAAAGATATCTTTATCGCTTATGAAAGTGATATTGCAAGACAGTCGCTACGTACGGGAACACAGCTAAGTTATTGGTACAAACCAGTGTGCACAAAACCTTAGGCCTAACTGAAAGTTCATAATGTAAATCTATTTAAACGCTACACTTTGCAAACCGCATAAGAAAAGTAAGGTGACTATTGAAAAGTGATTGATCTAAATACAAAGTTTTCCAAATTTCTTATTATTTTGTCCTGCAGATAATATTCAAATTAAAAAAAAACATATTGTTCTGTTATACATATAAATAAACGACGCCATTTTATGTGTACCATACGAATCAATTAATGGTGCGGTCATAAAAATCCTCGCCCACGCAGAATCGACATTGTAAACTATTCAAGCTAGGGACTGAAGTTCCGTATACATTTTTAATAATTAATTCGTATCTTAATAAATGCATATGAATCCATAATGCTGTACATAAGCATTAAACATACTAAGAACTAAGCAGTATAAGCATTATAAACATTAAACACACTAAGAGATAAACACTATAAACATTAAAAACACTAAGAGATAAACACTATAAGCATTAAACATACTAAGAACTAAGCAGTATAAGCATTATAAACATTAAACACACTAAGAGATAAACACTATAAACATTAAAAACACTAAGAGATAAACACTATAAGCATTAAACATACTAAGAACTAAGCAGTATAAGCATTATAAACATTAAACACACTAAGAGATAAACACTATAAACATTAAACACACTAAGAGATAAACACTATAAGCATTAAACATACTAAGAACTAAGCAGTATAAGCATTATAAACATTAAACACACTAAGAGATAAACACTATAAACATTAAACACACTAAGAGATAAACACTATAAGCATTAAACATACTAAGAACTAAGCAGTGTAAGCATTAAGCATACTAGAACTAAACACTATAAGCAATTGGCACCATGAGCACTAAGCACTAAGATATTTCATCCCTATTATAAAATTTAATTGATATTTTCGGATCACGTAGCTAAACTTCCTAGGTTTGATAATGGCAGAAAATTTACAGAGCTCCTTGCGGCGATAGGTGGTACTGAAGAAAGTTAAACTCGTCGATATCGTCACACAGACCGGTTTTGTCTGTCTGCTTTAGTCCTGTGGATACTTTTCACTCTCTTCTTGTAACTTTCTTCTTTCTTCCATGTTTAACTCTAAACATTACGCCATTACTATTACAGTGCTAAATTCATTGTCTTCATCTTATAAATAGTTAAACACTTTTATTTTAAGTCTACTTAATTACATATACACAGGTATTATAACTTATGTGCGATTACTGTGTGATTCTGTCATTGAAACATTGACAGATACGTCCGTTTATAAGAGCTTTTGTGTATGGGGAGCAAACAATTTTGGCAGAAAAACTTTATAAAAATAGTGGCTCAGGAGTAAACGAAAAAACTAAAGAAAAATGAAGGCGGTGAAGTGATGTTAGGGGTGGTAGTGATGTTGGGTTTTGAGTAATGCGAGTGCACATATTTATATTTATATGTAACAGTATATTTTGCGCGTCGTAGGTCTCATATTAAATTAATTATAATTAATTAAAATTTCCTGTGTTTCCGCCAGGTATAGAACCAAGGACCTTGCGCGTGTGAGGCGCACGTGATAACCACTACACTGCGGAAACTACGAAGAAGTTTTATCTATGTATATATATATATATATATATATATATATATATATATACATAGTAAAATTTAATAGTATACGAATATTTAATAGTAAAAGATCAGTTGTTTTATATTAATTCGTAACGATCAGCTGATATGCTATAAAACGTTTCAAGGTTATGTTGTTAAAAATTAGTTATATTAATTTTTTGTCGTATTTTCGAACAAATTATCGTAATTGAAATAAAGAAGAAGAGAAAACATAACACGTGATTTTTATTTTTGGTTCAATAACAGAAATAGTTTTTTATTTATTATTATTTACTATTATTTTTTTTTAGTTTGTTGATTTACTCGCGAACTGTACATTTTCTTTATTTAAGATGTTCTCAAGAACCGATTTATAAGAAATTGGGCCGATTTACAGTATTGTCTGGGAAGAAACTAAAAGAACTTACGGCTGAGATGTTAGAGTTGGCTGTTGCCTACATAGAACAGTTTTCACATTGATAAACTGGTACGAATAACAGGTGTCTTCCAAACATCATCCGAAAGTAGGTGTGTCAATAACATCTTTTTATTTCTGTGTTTATTCTTTGCGGCGAAAGTTTCAAGGTCACGCCAACAATGAGGCGTCCTTCTATTCTTGTAAAAAATACACCAAATTCTTTCCGCTCTAGTGGCGTGACTGTTATACAGGAATACGGGATGTTGCTCTATCATTCATAGACTGTTATTGTAGGGTCATGCAGAATAAATCCGTATTTAGTTCCTTTGAGATTTAACAGAACATAGTGTATACCCAGCCCAGTTACTTCTTCCTAATTTAATTAATATATTATTTAATTAACCTAAGCAGGCACCCGTCGCGGTAATTAGTTGCAGCTTGTTATTTATTTTAATTAATAATTCCATTTAATCGACATTTACTAAATATTAATTTCAATTGAATTATTTTTTCAAATAATTTACAGGGTTCGCTTGTTCTTTGTATACTTCAATGAAATCTTGGCTTGACCTCTCAACATGTAGCTTGTTACATATAAAACTTTAGTTAACACAAATTGTCAGTAATATTATTATTACTGATTAACCCTAGAGTAGTATTTTAATGGCGTTAAAATCAAAATTTCGTAAAATCCTGTTTTAATGAGCACCAAAATTATGATTAAAAATTCAAGTCTATCACTGGTAGGTTTTTCTCTGCATTGATTTTCTGTCAGTCAATATATATATATATATATACACACACACACACACACACACACACACACACATATATATATATATATATATATATATATATATATATATATATAAATATATATGTATAAATAAATATATATACAGAGAGAGAGAGAGAGAGAGAGAGAGAGAGAGAGAGAGATGTTGGCATTCATTATATTCATTATTAGTTTGTGTGTGTGTGTGTGTGTGTGTGTTTCAAACATTAGAGTATAAAGTCTAATATTATTCTAATGTTGGAAGGAAGAAATAAAAATAGTTTCCCTTATTAGAAACTAAAAATATTAACGGATATCTTAAATTATTGTCAAAATTTTCAATGATTGAATTCAGCTCAAATATTGTTCGTAAGTAAAGAAATATGGGTCCCATATGTAAAAAATTAATTTTTCAGAAATATCCGAAAAAAACTAAATACAAGTACGCATAATTTCTCAAAATCTGAATAACGTAAAAAATTCGTATACGAAATAAATATATACGAAAACTATATATATGTATATATATATATATTTTATGTAAAAATTTATGTTTTATCTTACTAAAAACAACTTCAAAGAAGTAAATAATTTTAGAATAAATCCGAACGAAACGCTGGACAGACACGTAGGTTTTATATAAACCTGCTGGAATATAATGCTGCAACAAGTCCGCATATGGAGTACAAAACCCAGTTAATAAGTCACCGCGGCAGAAAGTCAACTTCAGATGTATTTTCGAATTATTCGCTTAACACTTCGAAGCCCGAAAAAACAAGCAAATTTAAAATTTGCCCAACCTTGGAACCACTTTAATTTGATTTCGTAACCAAAGCGTTTCTCCTGCTCCACCATTGTGTGGTTGTGCAAGGTGGAACAATGAGTGACGGACAGACGGACGAGCGTCTTCTGATTGTTCCAATTGTTGCATCAACGATCTACAAGGCAATACTCGCAGCATCTCAGTTGAAACTAAAATAGTTCTATGAGGAAATTCTACTACATTTAGACTTGAACACTTTTATAAACAGTCTAGCTGCAATGTGTTCTTTTCTCCTTCGATTACTTTCGTTGTATCGACTGCTATAACGTGTTGAATATAATTTCTTGTAGGTCCTATGCTTTCCTTACAAATCTATTTTATCTTCAGCCAAACAGACAGTTGCCGTTCGTAACACCCGTAGCCAAAACTGAGAACTTTTGTTGACGTAATTTTAAACCACTATTGTTAAAGAAAACTACAAAATAATGCTTAAGTATTTTAGTAAAGCAATATTTAAACAAATTAATAATTTTAATAAACAAAATTTGAGACAGTTTCATCTGTTTTTATGGTAATCTCCAATAACCTTCAAACAACCAAGTTTAAAATCATCCCGAACGTTGCACAACTTAGGCTACGTGTTCTGGTAATTATGAGAAAAAATCCTGAAATCCAATGATTTTATATTAAGTCTAAAATTTTAATTTTCTAGCTAAAGGAATTTTTGAAATTTAAAAAAAGCATTATGAGCTTTCATTTTATCAAAGAAAATTTAGGTATTACTCAACAATGGACTTACACCTCCATGTTTTAAAAATCATTTTTAGAAAAATTTGCAGTATCATATAGGGACAAAGTTTCAACTGTTCGCAAAGCTGGACAGTTTTCTGTTTAATTTATATTTTAGCCTTTATAATCACAATTGTTTATTATTATAACTTACCGGAAACAGAAGGTCGTAAAGTCCAATTCCCCTTGAAAGTACTGCATTTCGAAAGTCAGCTGCTTATGGCCAATGGTCATTCAAATAGATTACGCAATTCCACGGGAAAGTCGAAGAATGTCGGTTCCCTTTTACCTGATCGCAGCGTCGCAGCGGCCTGTCAGCTGATCTACCACAGCAGTCTAGTTAATTGGTGTGACGGGCAACTTTAGAAGAAGGGTGTGCACTTGCAAGTTAAAACAGTTTTCATTTTTCATAATACCATTCTAAAATATCGCTTTGTTGATTTATTTTGAACTTGTCTGAACTTTTCTAGAGATTCTTTAAATTAATTTTACTAAGTAATGGGATTCATTATATCTGCGGGTGCAAATAGTACAGTGCCAGAGGTGCTGCAGTGCTTGGATTTAGTGAACAAGTTACTGTCAATATCATTTTCCATTTCCTGTTAAATTTTTTAATGAGTAGGGCCTAAAGCCTTCATCTTCCTTTGAAAGTTAAAGAAATGTCCGCTAGACACAGCAAGTTAAAAAACATGCCTAACTTCAAGAAAACCAGTCAATTACACGTCAATACACGTGCACATGCACGAGTATAAACCACTTTTTTGAACTCAGGCACGTGAAAATGGACACAACTGTACAAAACCAGTGATCAATAAACTATCTTTATACTTCGCGTGGGGAGTAAAAACTAATAAAAACTGAAATATAACAAAATAAACTGTAATATTAACTAATAAAAACTGCAATATAACAAAATAAATTGTAATATTAACCAACAAAAACTGTAATATTAACTAATAAAAACTGTAATATAACAAAATATACTGTAATATTAACTAATAAAAACTGAAATATAACAAAATAAACTATAATATTAACTAATAAAAACTGTAATATAACAAAATAAACTGTAATATTAACCAACAAAAACTTTAATGTAACAGAAAATAAAATTTAATATTAACAAACAAAAACTGTAATATTAACTAATAAAAACTGAAATATAACAAAATAAACTATAATATTAACTAATAAAAACTGTAATATAACAAAATAAATTATAATATTAACCAACAAAAACTGTAATGTAACAAAAAATAAACTGTAACATTAACAAACAAAAATTGTAATATTAACTAATAAAAACTGAAATATTAACTTATAAAAACTGAAATATAACAAAACAATCTGTAATATTAACCAACAAAAACTGTAATAGTTAGTAATAAAAACTGAAATATAACAAAATAAATTGTAATCATAACTAACAAAAACTGTAATAATAGCTAAAAGCTGAAAAAATGAAGTATATTTGACGAAAGCTTCGGTACTTGTGACCTACACACTTCCGCTATAATTAAAACAGAGTTAATGTGGCTTCAAGCTTTGTTGTATGCAACGACTACAAGTAAATTATAAATATTTAAATAACAAAATAACTAAATTTAGACTGAACTAGCAATGAATAGCAAATTTTAATGGCGTATCTGTGTATTGTAAGTTCAGAGTTTTAGATTATCCTCTGCATTTTAATTTTTGAACTTTTCTGTTCAATACAAGTCACAAATACACTGTTCACAAGCGATGCTCATCTTTTAATTTGATTTACGTAGCTCTGTGACGTAGTCTAGGTATTTACTGCCACCTCAAGTAAATTCGGATTATGACGGATCCGAATTGTGCTTAATAAAAAACTGAATATAATAAAACAAGCATATAGTAATATTTATAGTAAAACATAAATACAGTAATAATAACTAACAAAAACTGTAACAACTAAAAAAAGCTGAAAAATAAAATATTGTTCACGAAAACTTTGATATTTGTAATTAGCCAATGCAACACTTCCATGTGTGATACGCTCGAGTGAAGGAACCGATGGTTACAGGTAACGCTAGGAAAGTCCAATTAAAAAAAAACCTATTTTCTACTGTATAGAACATAGACCTACCTAAAATAGTACCAACTACAGTAAGGTATTGTACACTGTACACCCACTGTTCGTACATTTCACGGGATCCTATCCATAGTTAGCATCCCCCTGTAGATGGTACAATCCCTTTCAAGATTGTGTAATCCCTTTTAAGATAATCCCCTTGAACATCCCCGTAATGCTCGGAAAATGGTTCAATTTTCACACTGGCAAAGAAGGTGTAAAGTTTTAAAGATGTTGTGTTCCTTTGAACATGGCGTAATGGAACTAATTAATTATCTTTGAATATATATATATATATATATATATATATATATATATATATATATATCTTTAACTATCTTTAAATACAATGTACTTCTTCGGAAGATAGCGCAATCCCTTTAAAGATAATGTATCTCCTCTAAACATGGTGTAACCCGTAACAGAAATATAATGTAATGATGGTAAACTCATTTTTGTCTAGTTTGGTAAACAGTTACGTCACAAAAGTGCCTAAAGCTCTAAACTAGATTAAGATAGTGTTTTAATTTTATAAACCTTAATATTTATTATTTCATATCAAATTAGTTAGTTTTAATTTTGAAGTTAAAGTTTTCTGTATTGTAATTTTAAAATTTGGAGCGCCAGTTTTAAGAAACTTTAAACCTCATGATATTCTCGACAAAAACGTATTCTGAAAATTTTTTTTATCGCTTTTCATATTTTACTAACAAAAACATATTAACAACGATGAACTCAAAAAGTCCCTTTTCTAGTTTCATTTCATTACGTGGTCTCTGTACAGTTTTTGCGCACCGGTCTTACAACTTAACTTGTCGATCAGAACACTTCCTACAAACAGTAATGCATTCTTTGATATGGAATTTCAATTTTCGAGTAAAAAAAAATTACTTTCAAATGGATTGTCCTGCGGTTACAG
>CM040186.1:2590000-2628130 GCA_022606455.1 Callitettix versicolor
CACACACACACACACACACAGGCTCATGCCGAATCTGGGAGATCCAAGACAGGCACGCCGCCGACTCCGGCTGGGGTAGTAAGCTCAGTGCTACATTACGGAGCGCCGATTTGGAGCCCGGCTATGACGGTCGCGAACTCCACACACACACACACACACACAGGCTCATGCCGAATCTGGGAGATCCAAGACAGGCACGCCGCCGACTCCGGCTGGGGTAGTAAGCTCAGTGCTACATTACGGAGCGCCGATTTGGAGCTCGGCTATGACGGTCGCGAACTCCACACACACACACACACAGGCTCATGCCGAATCTGGGAGATCCAAGACAGGCACGCCGCCGACTCCGGCTGGGGTAGTAAGCTCAGTGCTACATTACGGAGCGCCGATTTGGAGCCCGGCTATGACGGTCGCGAACTATACACGCAAGTTTAAAGCGGTATACCGCCGTGTCGTGAGTGGTTACCGAACATTTTCCTACGACGCTGCATGCGTAGTGGCGGGCGAACCTTCAATGGAGCTGATGGCTGATGAAAGAACGAGGCTCTAGTGGCGCAAGCGAAGTGCTGAGCCGCGGTAGAGTCATACAACGGCAATTACAGAGCAGCGAAATCGGACTCTGGAGACATGGCAGCGACAATGGGACGAATCAACAAATGGACGATGGACATACCAACTCATAGGTAACATCCATGATTGGTGCAACAATAATGGGGAGGTGGATTCCTATCTCGCACAGATTGTCACTGGGCATGGTTGCTTCCGAACTTAATTGTTCTATTTCAGGCTGGAAACAGACTAAGCTTGTCCCCTCTATCTTTCAGCAGTGGAGGAAGATGCGTAGCATGTGTTTTTCCGGTGTCGGAGATTCGACGAGGAAAGGATGAGGCTGCAAACATATCTGCGAGGCAGCATTACACCGGAAAGTCTGGTTGCGACAATGATGGCTTCAGAGGCCAACTGGAGGCCCATTGCGGGATTCGCTGCAGTGGTCATGAAGAGGTTGAGAGCTGAGGATCGAGAAAGGAAAGCCAACGCTGTAGAAGAGAAGGAGGTCAGCCAGTCCACCTTCCTACGACGTAATGCCTGGCGGCGGTTCCGTGAGGGGGTTTACAGAAGAGGAATGATTTTTGTGGGTTTTTTTAGTGGGTAACAATATATCTTAACTTGAGTTTGAGCTTGAGTTTGAAATTAATTTGAGTCCCACACTCTGGGATAGTGCGTACCCTACCACAGGTAGTCCATAAAAGATTTTGTCCACCTTTTTTTGGCATCGCAAACACACACACACACACACACACACACACACACACATACATACATACATACATACATACATGTACATATACATACATATATAAGATAAAAGGTTATTAAATTTTATCAATAAATGTAAAATAATAATATCAAATAAACAATATGGATTTTTAAAGAAAGAAGCATTACAGATGCTCTAAATTATATAGTTGATATAATCCTCAATAAATTGGATAAAAGTGAGCCCATAGCCATCACATGATCAGCCATAGTCTACAGTGGATCAGAGTAAATGAGGTTTACAGTGATTTTGAGGAGATGAATACAGGTGTTTCCACAATGAGCAATCTTGGGACCACTCCTGTTTATTCTCTACGTCCGTTGATGGTCTACTCCTAAGCATGCCTGAGGGTAAGATCATGGTGATACAGCAGTAATAACCGCCGAAGCTACATGAACTAAATTTTCAATTAAATATAATCGCTGACTGGTTAGCGTTAAACAAATTACCATTAAATGTTGATAAAACAGTTTACATTACTTTTGGTAATTACTGTAATAGCGTATATTAAAACAAGGAAGTTAAAAGGGTTGAGAGTTGTAAATACTTAGGATTAAGTTTAGATTATAGATTAAATTGGAGCACATTGAATAAATAATAAATAAGACTAAATATTTAGTTTTTATATTTTATAAGCTGTCTAAAATGATGTAACAAAAGACTCTTACGATTATTTACTATTCGCTTTTTCATAATATTATGAGTTATGGTACACACTCAACACAAATAACATTAATTCAAATAGTGCAACACATATTACTGAAGATAATTAATAAAAACAATTTCGTATATAATAATCGCCCTTGTAACATAGAACAACAATGTGCTCCTGAAGCAAATTTAATATCACTGTGATAAATTTTCCAAAAAAATATATCGAATATAAATGCATAGCACGTTATAAAAGCCTTCAATTACCACAAAGATTGAAAACAATTGGTAGCGAAGAAAGCTATACTGCAGCAAAGCTCTAATTGCAAAGCTCTTTAATAAAAATACCAAATGAATTAAAGGCTATAATTAATAATAAAAAATAAAAAAGATCTCAAAAATGGATAAGGGAAAATATTTTAAACACAAATTAAAAATAAAACATAATAAAACTGAAATATATTATGAAAATACTTTTATGAAGTTACGTTGCGAAAAGCGTCACGGGAGGACGCCACAAAGACTCTGAAACAAAAGATATATATTTGTGTAATTAATTCAATTTTAAAATTTAGTTTTAGTCACCAGTTCTATAGTGTTAAGTACTTTGTACAAAGTATGTATTACGTTGCGAAAAGCGTCACGGGAGGACGCACAAAGACTCTGAAACAAAAGATATATATTTGTGTAATTAATTCAATTTTAAAATTTAGTTTTAGTCACCAGTTCTATAGTGTTAAGTACTTTGTACAAAGTATGTATTACGTTGCGAAAAGCGTCACGGGAGGACGCCACAAAGACTCTGAAACAAAAGATATATATTTGTGTAATTAATTCAATTTTAAAATTTAGTTTTAGTCACCAGTTCTATAGTGTTAAGTACTTTGTACAAAGTATGTATTACGTTGCGAAAAGCGTCACGGGAGGACGCCACAAAGACTCTGAAACAAAAGATATATATTTGTGTAATTAATTCAATTTTAAAATTGAGTTTTAGTCACCAGTTCTATAGTGTTAAGTACTTTGTACAAAGTATGTATTTTTTAAAACTGGTTCAATAAATAAATAAATAAATATAGCGCCAAAACTACAAAAGTTAAAGACTTTAAATTTGAGGAATTGAATATACATTTATTTTGTAACGTAGAGGCGCATTAACTAAAGTTTTTTTTTATTTGAAAAGCTATTCCTTAAAGAACAGTAACCATTCTTAAAGAGTATACAATTTTTTAAAGTTTTTTCGCTCAAAATGTATATTTATTTGGTATAAGCTGTTGAATAAAAACAAAAATAGTTATAATAACAGCTGTTTAATGACAAACAAAATTAAGTTTTAATATTGGTTTCTATGGTAACAGTTTAAATATTTAAATATTTAAGTATTTTTACAAAAGTGTAATTCAAATCATTTTCGTTCCTTAATTATTTTCGGTAAGGCCTTCTAGAAAGTAATGTACTGGTGATTATATTTAAAGTTGAAATTATTACTTCCCTTAAACAAATTTAAGTAACCTAATTTCCCTATTAGACATTATTTAGCCCGTATATTTTGATTGAAGGGTGGTTAAAACAACTTTCAAACAAAAGAAGGTCAAAGTATTTCCAAGATAAAACAGTAACGGAAAACCCACACATAGGCTGCAAGTTTATTTCTGACATTGCCTGTAGCTATTTATGGTTATTTCCTTTCTTTGATAATTCGTAGATTAATTTGGTCCTCATTAAAATTTAAATTATCAATATTTTAATGAAAATGTATGTATTGAAGTAATCTTGCTAACACATAGAAATATGGAACAAATTTGCTGCTTGGTGATGCGGTTAATGTCGGCTAAACAGCTGATTTCGCACCACAGCTGTTAATTTGATAATATTTCAAGTGAGTTGCTTACAGTTACCCACACAGGCCTCGGTATTGTTACTTGCTTTGTAATTTATGTGTTACTACAAGGAATACAAGAAATTGTAGTGATCGTGTTAATTATCATGTTTAAAACAATGTTTAGCACATTCCATTACTTCTTTGGCAAAGTGTCAGGTTTCTCGATTTATTTTGAAACAGTAAATTTCCTTTTTCCAAAATTTGATTCACTAATTGAGTTATAGACTTTCATATATGACAAACAATTTGAAAAAACCTAGCGAACCAAATTATTAGGATGATTTTCCTGTTTTTTGTTCTTTTTTGCCGGACTTTTTGAGGAAACGATCGACTTATATAAAAAAGCTTTTGCAGCATTTTTACTTCTTCATGTTTACAAAGAGCCAATCACCTAATTTTGAACTTGTTGTGACGGAGAGGTCCACCTAACCTAACCGTTGTACCGCCTGGTTGCAGGTGAAATCGCCCGCCAAAACAAGATAACAGAACAGATCCTCGCCCAGTTTATCCAGCGGAAATTCTTCCCTCACTTGTCACCGCCCGTGCGGCCCAGCATCTACCAGTCTTCAGGCCAGGAGGACCCGGACACGTTGGAGACGGTGGAGTCGGAACAAATACCCAACGTGTATGATGAGGAAAAAGAAGACAATTTCAGAATAGAAGGTGGACCTCATTCTCTAAATTTAAATATTTTTTCTTTGTGGTTCTGTTTACGTACTTGTACATCCGTGTCTGTCGTAGGTCTAAAATTCAATACTGTCTGTCTCCTCAAACCGTGTCTGTCTGGTGATTCAAACTGTTTAAAAATTTTTTTTATAGAACATAACGACCAAAATTTCACGAATAACAGCATTAGCAAAACTTTTTGTAAAATTCCAACTTTTTTAAATGTAATGACTAGCACAATTCAACAATTTCTAGATTTAAGAAACTCTTTTATGTTGAGGTCAGCTTCCCTCAAGATTGGTGTAGTGTGTACGCAACGGGTCTGCGTATTTCGGTCGAGCCCATTGAGCTCATCTCGGTAAGTGAGCATGCTTTATAATAAAATCAGCTGTTTTTAAATGTTTCTTATCATTATATCGCTCTTGGCAGTCTCGATCGAGTAATGAACACGAATTTTCAAAAAGTAAAAATATGTTCACATCCACGAGCATTTTAAGCAACATGTGAACATGTTTGTATTTTGCAAACAAAAAGTAACGGCTGTATAATTAAAAACAACTTTAAATTACATTTTTTTGAAAATTTGATTTAATCACGGACATAGACACCTGCACCCGTAGATTTCTACCTGTTCCCGGTCGCTTTACAGTTTGCACATAGACCTGCACTCGTCGCATTCTACCTGTTCCCGGTCGCTTTACAGTTTGCACATAGACCTGCACCCGTCGCATTCTACCTGTTCCCGGTCGCTTTACAGTTTGCACATAGACCTGCACCCGTCGCATTCTACCTGTTCCCGGTCGCTTTACAGTTTGCAGATAGACCTGCACCCGTCGCATTCTACCTGTTCCCGGTCGCTTTACAGTTTGCACATAGACCTGCACCCGTCGCCTGTTCCCGGTCGCTTTACAGTTTGCACATAGACCTGCACCCGTCGCATTCTACCTGTTCCCGGTCGCTTTACAGTTTGCACATAGACCTGCACCCGTCGCATTCTACCTGTTCCCGGTCGCTTTACAGTTTGCACATAGACCTGCACCCGTCGCATTCTACCTGTTCCCGGTCGCTTTACAGTTTGCACATAGACCTGCACCCGTCGCATTCTACCTGTTCCCGGTCGCTTTACAGTTTGCACATAGACCTGCACCCGTCGCATTCTACCTGTTCCCGGTCGCTTTACAGTTTGCACATAGACCTGCACCCGTCGCATTCTACCTGTTCCCGGTCGCTTTTACAGTTTGCACATAGACCTGCACCCGTCGCATTCTACCTATTCCCGGTCGCTTTACAGTTTGCACATAGACCTGCACCCGTCGCATTCTACCTGTTCCCGGTCGCTTTACAGTTTGCACATAGACCTGCACCCGTCGCATTCTACCTGTTCCCGGTCGCTTTACAGTTTGCACATAGACCTGCACCCGTCGCATTCTACCTGTTCCCGGTCGCTTTACAGTTTGCACATAGACCTGCACCCGTCGCATTCTACCTGTTCCCGGTCGCTTTACAGTTTGCACATAGACCTGCACCCGTCGCATTCTACCTGTTCCCGGTCGCTTTACAGTTTGCACATAGACCTGCACCCGTCGCATTCTACCTGTTCCCGGTCGCTTTACAGTTTGCACATAGACCTGCACCCGTCGCATTCTACCTGTTCCCGGTCGCTTTACAGTTTGCACATAGACCTGCACGTTTTTAAAATTCACACAACTTAAGATTGCTATCATCTATAAAGCGGCATTATAACAGCTCCACAGACTCAACGATCAGTATCTGCGACTTATTAGTCTACATTGTGAGCTAAATCTGTGACCTTGAGCTGGCCGGTATAATGTACGCCGCTAGCATAACGCGAATCGTTTCAAGTTCAATGCATAGACCGGTAACCGATAAATTAAAAGTGTTCTTTCTTAAACAGAAATGCTAACGCTGTCTGTCTCTACATCCTGACCTGCAAACATGGATACAAATTTAGAGTGAACTGTAATGACATGTAAACAAGTACATTTAAAATGAGTGTTTTTTTAAGTGAAAACTTCTTTAGCGACGTTGTGCACTTTTTTTGGATGGACAAAAAGCATTGAACTCGCGTCAGATTTTATAGACACCGTCACCGCTACATTATGAGATATATAATGTATATATATATATATATATATATATATATATATATATATATATATATATATATGTATACATAAATAGTATAGGATGCACGTCACGCGCATATACCATATATATCCTGTCATATAAAAGTATGGAGTATGCGTGTGTGTATATACATACATAATACGAATCGTATACTGGCTACTGGCATCTGTCTCTTTCTAGTTCTATACTTTATGTATATACACGTAGTTCACAAAGTATTTGTTTACAATCCAAGAAATAAGCTCAACCACTTAATTTGGTAGATAGGAAACTAAGGAGTTATGCGTTTTATCCAACAAATAAGCTCAACCACTTAATTTGGTAGATAGGAAACTAAAAAGTTATGCGTTTTATCCAACAAATAAGCTCAACCACTTAATTTGGTAGATAGGAAACTAAAAAGTTATGCGTTTTATCCAACAAATAAGCTCAACCACTTAATTTGGTAGATAGGAAACTAAGGAGTTATGCGTTTTATCCAACAAATAAGCTCAACCACTTAATTTGGTAGATAGGAAACTAAGGAGTTATGCGTTTTATTCAACAAATAAGCTCAACCACTTAATTTGGTAGATAGTAAACTAAGGAGTTATGCGTTTTATTCAACAAATAAGCTCAACCACTTAATTTGGTAGATAGGAAACTAAGGAGTTATGCGTTTTATCCAACAAATAAGCTCAACCACTTAATTTGGTAGATAGGAAACTAAGGAGTTATGCGTTTTATCCAACAAATAAGCTCAACCACTTAATTTGGTAGATAGGAAACTAAGGAGTTATGCGTTTTATCCAACAAATAAGCTCAACCACTTAATTTGGTAGACAGGAAACTAAGGAGTTATGCGTTTTATCCAACAAATAAGCTCAACCACTTAATTTGGTAGATAGGAAACTAAGGAGTTATGCGTTTTATAGGATTTTATAAGATTTTAAACCCAAACCTAAAAAGAAGACTAATGCAGTAAGCTCAATATCTTCCAATACTGTTTTGTCGCAGGCTTATTTCATTTTAAATTAACAGCACTTTGAAGAACAGCTGTTTCGTCGTATTTTGTTTTCGTAACAGCTGTTGAATAATAAAAAAAATATAAATAATGAAGTTCTAATATTGGGTTCTGCGGCAACACCTTGAAACAATTATACAATTCTGAAGCGAAAACTCAAGCAAACATAGAAACCGTTAATTTTATTTCACCATCCAGGCAGGGATAAGCCAAATCGGCTCAGCAATGCATTACTGATGCTGTGAAGGTGAGCAGAACCAGAGAACTCTCAAGTTGTACGATGTGCTCGAGAATGTGGTGAGCCTTGACCTCCGCCATTACGATTAATGGTTTCAACTCTTCTTGCGGTTTATCATATTCACGATGTAAAATTTAAATTAATTTTGCTGATTTCAACTTCGCAATACAGAAGAAAATTATATTTGTATTAACTCACTAACAAAATTTAATACTTAAATACAACGTGGTTACCAGTTTTGAGTCTTATTATCGGAGTTTCCCCTGAAATTCTACATCGGTATATTGCAGATTACACATCGTTATTAGCGAATTTTCAACATGAGACACAAAACCTTGAAATTAGCACCTTGAAAGGTATGTATATATCTTTAATGAGTCTAGCATTAACAATTTTAATCTCATTTGTTTCAAACGAAGCACAAAAATAAGTTTTATTGACAGATTGGACGTAGGCCTATTTGTTACCCAGAAAAATGCGTTCAGCAGTTTTAAAATGCAGCTATCCTAAAGTATGAAAAAAATCATATCTTTTATCACGTATCATGTTTTAGGGCTGCCTGTGATGTTGGATTTTGCGTAATGCGAGTGTACAAATTTATATTGATATATAACAGTATATTTTGTGCGTCGAAAATCACATATTAAATTAATTATAATTAAAATTTTCTATGTTTTTGCCCGGGGGTCGAACCGAGAACCTTGCGTGTGTAAGGCGCACGTGATAACCACTGCACCACGGAAACTACGAAGACGTTTGACCTTTGTAAAATATAAAATGAATCGTTAATTTAATTTTGGTAAATATGTGATATTAAAAGATCAGTTGTTTTATATTAATTCGTAACGATTATCTAATTCCATTGAACAGCTGATAGGCTACAATAAGTTTCAGTTCTTGTTGTTAAAAACTAGCTATTTTAATTTGTCGTGCTTTTCAACAAATTTTCGTAATTAAAGTAAAAAGAAGACAAAACATGATACGTAATTTTTATTTTAGATTCAGTAACAGAAATGGTTTTGTGTCTTTTTACTTTATTTTGTACCAACAGTAAAAAAATAAGCTTAAATTAGAATTTTTAGTTTTTAAATCTAATTGAAAATCATAAAACTGACCTGAGAGGTTTAATTTCTGTATTTTCAATGTTATTTGGAAGTTTAAAATACTATCAAACTGTAACGTATGATACCATAAATTTTGGGCTACAATTCTAACCTCGATAATCTTTTGCAGAGATATTCAAAAACAAATAGTTTTAAAACTGAATTAAGTCAAACGTAGTTCTTTTCTTATTAAGTTCATGTTGGTGTCTAATGTGTAATACTTCCTTTAAATTTGCTTGAAATCTATTCTATTGTATTTAAGTTTGGTCTCGTCGTGTGTATAATAATTATCACGCCTAACGTGTTACTGCTAGTCATAGACAAGCACCAACACGTACAAGACCCTACAGATCCAAAAACATAGAGGGGCATTAGTCATAGACACGCACCAACACGTAAGAGACCCTACAGATCCAAAAACATAGAGCGGCATTAGTCATAGACACGCACCAACACGTAAGAGACCCTACAGATCCAAAAACATAGAGCGGCATTAGTCATAGACACGCACCAACACGTAAGAGACCCTACAGATCCAAAAACATAGAGCGGCATTAGTCATAGACACGCACCAACAACACGTAAGAGACCCTACAGATCCAAAAATATAGAGCGGCATTAGTCATAGACACGCACCAACACGTAAGAGACCCTAGAGATCCAAAAACATAGAGCGGCATTAGTCATAGACACGCACCAACACGTAAGAGACCCTACAGATCCAAAAACATAGAGCGGCATTAGTCATAGACACGCACCAACACGTAAGAGACCCTAGAGATCCAAAAACATAGAGCGGCATTAGTCATAGACACGCACCAACACGTAAGAGACCCTAGAGATCCAAAAACATAGAGCGGCATTAGTCATAGACACGCACCAACACGTAAGAGACCCTAGAGATCCAAAAACATAGAGCGGCATTAGTCATAGACACGCACCAACACGTAAGAGACCCTACAGATCCAAAAACATAGAGCGGCATTAGTCATAGACACGCACCAACACGTAAGAGACCCTACAGATCCAAAAACAAAAAGTGAAATCGGACAAACGCAATTAAAAGTACATAATGTTAAATGTTGCATTACGTTGCACGGGAATTGTGCATGCCATCATGGCCTCATTAATACTTGAGCCACTACAGGTCCTTAATCAAACAAGTTTTGCTTTTAAATCACAATTTACGGCTTTGAGACTGGTTACGCAACAGTCAGAGACATTTTCATTTGCAATGTTGTCGAGAGATCAAATTTTGGGGAAACCGGATTTGCTTTGAAGTAACCAAAACTAAATTACTTTTTTGCAACTGCGCTGACTTTTGGTTTGGTTACTTAAAAAAAACTGGTTAGGTTAGCGTAAGCCTACAGAAATATAAATAATATAAAATCAATGGTTCAGATCATCGAAAAAGAACTAAAATAAACAAAGACAGACGTCGAGTGTAATCAAGAAGAGATGGAAGGACACGTTTCCTTCCAAATTTGGAAAACTTAGTTATACATAAACCTTCATGAAGAACCAACCGTCGGCTGTTAAGTCGTTGGAAAAAATTTGGATTTACATTTTTGTTCCTTCTAGTAACTGCTGGGTAGCGACTGCCATACTTTACATTTAAGTTGGTCACGTGATCCTTCAACACTTATTCCCATCGTTTTCTTGCTCTAATTTGTACAGCTTTGCAGAACAAGTCCCTACAAACGTGATAGAAAAGGCCTACACTTCTGGTGTTCTTATTTAGGTCTACTGTGTCCATACGTTGCACGGAACAATAGACCGGTTACATAAGCCGTTCCCCGATTGACAAGCACTACCCACGTGACCTCAGACGATTACCGTTGAAGAAATAAGTCCAAGAGATTTTGTAAAATCGAATTATTACAGTCGGAATTTATCAAACAGAAAAGAGGTTTCGGAAACGGGGTCAAGATCTTTCAATCCAGGCGTAAATATTTTGTAACTGACAAACAATGACTTGGGCCAGATCGAAGGTTGTAACGCGCAGACCTGTTAAATGAAGAGAAAACTTTTCTGCATGTTGCCGCTCCAAAATCCATTCAACAGACTGCCTCTGTTGCAAACGGTCTGTAGGTTTAAGTTGTTTCAGTTGTAAACTGAATTTTGTACACTGCACGTAGAGATTTCTTGTGATAATTCGCTGAAGATGCCCAACAAGACTAATCTGTTGTCTCATCAGCTTCCGCACAACACTCGCCGTATTTGTAATGTGTTTTCACAATTAATTTTCGTTGTCCCATGTCAAGCGTTCCGTCATAACTAACAAAGAAAGCTGTCAAAACGTCCCGGGGAAAGCGAAGGAAAGGTGTTCGTGTGTGTGTGTGTGTGGGGGGGGGTTATATTCCTCGAAAAGCTTAAATGACCAGAAATAGAAACACTTTTTTTCCTATTCCTTAATATAAATTACTGTAATTACGTTTCAACTTTGATAAATTTTGAAATCAGTTACAAAAACTCTAAAGTAACAAAACCTTTGGACACGCAAGGAAGCAATTTCCTGAGAAAACTTAAAATCGCAGCACAAAAACCTGACTATGTAATTATGGTGTCGCTCGAGGTCAGCTCATCACTGTACGGTTTTTTTATTACACTGTACTGTAATAATAATAAATTTTATTCGTGACTTCTTTCATTAATTTTTTTTTAAAGGGCAAGGTCGCTACTGTCACGAATCGCAATTAGCTCATGATACGTTAGTGCTGCTCACTTGTTAATTGTAACATCATTAAGTTTAGTCCCTTCCTTCTTGAGTGTCGACGGTCGCAATGAAATTTGACATTAAAATTAATAAAATTGTTGTTTCACAATCTTCAGATAACACATTATAATTTTTTCAAAAATTGTTGTTTTTAATGTTCTTTTAAACATAACATGAGTAATCGCATTTTTCAAACTATATTTAAACGATTTCCATTAAATTTTCTTCAAACTTAGTATTTCAGGGTGTCTCTGAATACCTCTCAACATATTTTGTTTTAACATACATTTTTCTGTCAGATTAATGTTCCTAAAGCTCGGAGTTGTACACAGAGCCGTTCCATAAATATTAAAAAGCCTTTGTTCAACGTTTGGTCTTGTTTGTCCTGCTTTAGAGTGTATCTCTCCACAAATTATTAACAGATATGATGTCAAAACCCAAGCGACATCTGACATTTAATGGGAATGTAATAAACTTTGCTAAACTAAAACTTATTATAGAACCGACCTTTATAAATTCTCAAACCTGTTCGAAATGGTTTTGTTTTAGGGCGTCTAAAGATTTATTTAGTTCCTATTTTAGCGTGGGTGGGTTCAAGGTTTCTCGCTGCATTATTCAGAATGTGGATGACCTTTCAATATACACCAGTATCAGTTTAATTCAACTGAATATAAATTTATCAACCTTTTAACTCTTTTAAAAGTAGACATGTATCGTTCGATTATAGATACAATCAATACAGTGACTTTAGTTTTGATTGTGATTGAAAAGTCAGACATTCAGAATGTGTAAAGTTATAAAGTGATGAGTGTTTTAAAATCTGGAATAATTCGTCATTTGATAGAAGCGGTTAAATGGATTTTCTTGGGTATCAAAATCGATTTTTGTGCCAAGTGTGAATCGAAACAGACCACATTTATGTTCGCTTGAGTACTAAAAACACACACACACACACATACATACATACATATATATATATATATATATATATATATATATATATATATATATATATATATATATATATATATATGTTCTGAGCTCGTAGCCGCGTGGCCTAGTAGATAGCGTACTAGGCTTTCACCCCGAGGACCCGGGTTCGATTCCCGGCCAGGGCTTGGCATTTTCATACACTATAAATCATCCCATCGTCTGCATTAGCCCAAGTGTGCACAATAGTCGGACGTTAAAAAAAAAATGTTCTGAGCTAGAGCCGCAGTTAGTTACTCCCGTTACTTTTCCACTGATCCATCGTCCTCATTAGTCTAACTAGTATAAAGTATGGACGTTAAGCAAAAATAAATATTTCAACACACACAATACACACACACACACACACACACACACACACATATATATATATATATATATATATATATATATATATATATATATATATATATATATATATATATGTATGGTTCAGAGACGCAGCAGACCGGTGCTTTACCATTTCGACCAACGAGCCCCAAATATATATAATACATTAAGTAATACAACGAACATAAATAAAATTACAATTACAAAATAAATCATTACAATAAAATAACAATAATACTAAAACAAAAACAAAAATTCCCTGGGAAGATGTACAATATATGGACAACTACTACAAATATAAACTAACTACAATGAAAACTAGAAAATAAGAAAGTAACAAAATAAATTATAGTAATACTATGTAATATGAAAACTGAAAAAAACATTGTCCCCAAAATCAAAGCAAAATATAATACGTAAACGTATAATCCAGAATATATTCTTGCATATACACGTTCATAAAAAAAATTGTGTTATTGAACTAAAAATAAAAATTATGTATCATGTTTTATCTTCCGTTTTTATTTTAATTATGATATTTTTTTTCGATAACATCACAAATTAAAATAGCTAGTTTTAAACAACATGACCTGAAACATATTATATAGCAAAGTTGTTCAATGAAATCAGCTGATCGTTACAAATTAATATAAACGACAAACTAGCATCGCTAGTGTTTAAAAACATAACCTAAAACGTATTATAGCCTATCAGCTGTTCAATGAAATCAGCTGATCTTTGCGAATTAAAATATGACAACTGATCTTTTAATGTAACTACCAAAATTTAATTAACGATTCATTTCATATAGGTCAAACGTGTTCGAAGTTTCCGTAGTTTGGTGACTATCACGCGCAAGGTCCCCGGTTCGATCCCGGAAGGACTCTGTAATTTTAAATTACAATTAATTTAATACGAGACTTGCGACGCTCAAAATGTACTGTTTGATATCTATAAACACGTTCTTTGCATCACGCGTGCCGCAAAAGCCAACGTACATGATACACGTGAAAACAATCAAACAATTAGCGCTATTATGTAGGCTCTGTTCCAAAATGTACTGTTTGATATCTGTATAAACACGTTCTTTGCATCACGCGTGCCGCAAAAGCCAACATACATGATACACGAGAAAACAATCAAAAACTTAGCGCTATTATGTAGGCTCTGTTCCAAAATGTTCTGTTTGATATCTGTATAAACACGTTCTTTGCATCACGCGTGCCGCAAAAGCCAACATACATGATACACGAGAAAACAATCAAAAACTTAGCGCTATTATGTAGGCTCTGTTCCAAAATGTACTGTTTGATATCTGTATAAACACGTTCTTTGCATCACGCGTGCCGCAAAAGCCAACATACATGATACACGAGAAAACAATCAAAAAATTAGCGCTATTATGTAGGCTCTGTTCCAAAATGTACTGTTTGATATCTGTATAAACACGTTCTTTGCATCACGCGTGCCGCAAAAGCCAACGTACATGATACACGTGAAAACAATCAAACAATTTGCGCTATTATGTAGGCTCTGTTCCAAAATGTCCTGTTTGATATCTGTATAAACACGTTCTTTGCATCACGCGTGCCGCAAAAGCCAACATACATGATACACGAGAAAACAATCAAAAAATTAGCGCTATTATGTAGGCTCTGTTCCAAAATGTACTGTTTGATATCTGTATAAACACGTTCTTTGCATCACGCGTGCCGCAAAAGCCAACGTACATGATACACGTGAAAACAATCAAACAATTTGCGCTATTATGTAGGCTCTGTTCCAAAATGTACTGTTTGATATCTGTATAAACACGTTCTTTGCATCACGCGTGCCGCAAAAGCCAACATACATGATACACGAGAAAACAATCAAAAATTAGCGCTATTATGTAGGCTCAGTTCCAAAATGTACTGTTTGATATCTATAAACACGTTCTTTGCATCACGCGTGCCGCAAAAGCCAACGTACATGATACACGTGAAAACAATCAAACAATTAGCGCTATTATGTAGGCTCTGTTCCAAAATGTACTGTTTGATATCTGTATAAACACGTTCTTTGCATCACGCGTGCCGCAAAAGCCAACATACATGATACACGAGAAAACAATCAAAAAATTAGCGCTATTATGTAGGCTCTGTTCCAAAATGTACTGTTTGATATCTGTATAAACACGTTCTTTGCATCACGCGTGCCGCAAAAGCCAACATACATGATACACGAGAAAACAATCAAAAAATTAGCGCTATTATGTAGGCTCTGTTCCAAAATGTACTGTTTGATATCTGTATAAACACGTTCTTTGCATCACGCGTGCCGCAAAAGCCAACGTACATGATACACGTGAAAACAATCAAACAATTTGCGCTATTATGTAGGCTCTGTTCCAAAATGTACTGTTTGATATCTATAAACACGTTCTTTGCATCACGCATGCCGCAAAAGCCAACATACATGATACACGAGAAAACAATCAAAAATTAGCGCTATTATGTAGGCTCTGTTCCAAAATGTACTGTTTGATATCTGTATAAACACGTTCTTTGCATCACGCGTGCCGCAAAAGCCAACATACATGATACACGAGAAAACAATCAAAAAATTAGCGCTATTATGTAGGCTCTGTTCCAAAATGTACTGTTTGATATCTGTATAAACACGTTCTTTGCATCACGCGTGCCGCAAAAGCCAACATACATGATACACGTGAAAACAATCAAAAATTAGCGCTATTATGTAGGCTCTGTTCCAAAATGTACTGTTTGATATCTGTATAAACACGTTCTTTGCATCACGCGTGCCGCAAAAGCCAACGTACATGATACACGTGAAAACAATCAAAAAATTTGCGCTATTATGTAGGCTCTGTTCCAAGATGTTCTGTTTGATATCTGTATAAACACGTTCTTTGCATCACGCGTGCCGCAAAAGCCAACGTACATGATACACGTGAAAACAATCAAACAATTAGCGCTATTATGTAGGCTCTGTTCCAAAATGTACTGTTTGATATCTGTATAAACACGTTCTTTGCATCACGCGTGCCGCAAAAGCCAACGTACATGATACACGTGAAAACAATCAAAAAATTAGCGCTATTATGTAGGCTCTGTTCCAAAATGTACTGTTTGATATCTGTATAAACACGTTCTTTGCATCACGCGTGCCGCAAAAGCCAACATACATGATACACGAGAAAACAATCAAAAATTAGCGCTATTATTATGTAGGCTCTGTTCCAAAATGTACTGTTTGATATCTGTATAAACACGTTCTTTGCATCACGCGTGCCGCAAAAGCCAACGTACATGATACACGTGAAAACAATCAAACAATTTGCGCTATTATGTAGGCTCTGTTCCAAAATGTACTGTTTGATATCTATAAACACGTTCTTTGCATCACGCGTGCCGCAAAAGCCAACATACATGATACACGAGAAAACAATCAAAAAATTAGCGCTATTATGTAGGCTCTGTTCCAAAATGTACTGTTTGATATCTGTATAAACACGTTCTTTGCATCACGCGTGCCGCAAAAGCCAACGTACATGATACACGTGAAAACAATCAAACAATTTGCGCTATTATGTAGGCTCAGTTCCAAAATGTACTGTTTGATATCTATAAACACGTTCTTTGCATCACGCGTGCCGCAAAAGCCAACATACATGATACACGAGAAAATAATCAAAAAATTAGCGCTATTATGTAGGCTCTGTTCCAAAATGTACTGTTTGATATCTGTATAAACACGTTCTTTGCATCACGCGTGCCGCAAAAGCCAACATACATGATACACGAGAAAACAATCAAAAATTAGCGCTATTATGTAGGCTCTGTTCCAAAATGTACTGTTTGATATCTGTATAAACACGTTCTTTGCATCACGCGTGCCGCAAAAGCCAACATACATGATACACGAGAAAACAATCAAAAAATTAGCGCTATTATGTAGGCTCTGTTCCAAAATGTACTGTTTGATATCTGTATAAACACGTTCTTTGCATCACGCGTGCCGCAAAAGCCAACGTACATGATACACGTGAAAACAATCAAAAAATTTGCGCTATTATGTAGGCTCTGTTCCAAAATGTACTGTTTGATATCTGTATAAACACGTTCTTTGCATCACGCGTGCCGCAAAAGCCAACGTACATGATACACGTGAAAACAATCAAAAATTTGCGCTATTATGTAGGCTCTGTTCCAAAATGTACTGTTTGATATCTGTATAAACACGTTCTTTGCATCACGCGTGCCGCAAAAGCCAACATACATGATACACGTGAAAACAATCAAAAATTAGCGCTATTATGTAGGCTCTGTTCCAAAATGTACTGTTTGATATCTGTATAAACACGTTCTTTGCATCACGCGTGCCGCAAAAGCCAACGTACATGATACACGTGAAAACAATCAAAAATTAGCGCTATTATGTAGGCTCTGTTCCAAAATGTACTGTTTGATATCTGTATAAACACGTTCTTTGCATCACGCGTGCCGCAAAGCCAACGTACATGATACACGTGAAAACAATCAAAAATTAGCGCTATTATGTAGGCTCTGTTCCAAAATGTACTGTTTGATATCTGTATAAACACGTTCTTTGCATCACGCGTGCCGCAAAAGCCAACATACATGATACACGAGAAAACAATCAAAAAATTAGCGCTATTATGTAGGCTCTGTTCCAAAATGTACTGTTTGATATCTGTATAAACACGTTCTTTGCATCACGCGTGCCGCAAAAGCCAACATACATGATACACGTGAAAACAATCAAAAAATTAGCGCTATTATGTAGGCTCTGTTCCAAAATGTACTGTTTGATATCTGTATAAACACGTTCTTTGCATCACGCGTGCCGCAAAAGCCAACGTACATGATACACGTGAAAACAATCAAAAAATTTGCGCTATTATGTAGGCTCTGTTCCAAAATGTACTGTTTGATATCTGTATAAACACGTTCTTTGCATCACGCGTGCCGCAAAAGCCAACATACATGATACACGTGAAAACAATCAAAAAATTTGCGCTATTATGTAGGGCTCTGTTCCAAAATGTACTGTTTGATATCTGTATAAACACGTTCTTTGCATCACGCGTGCCGCAAAAGCCAACGTACATGATACACGTGAAAACAATCAAACAATTAGCGCTATTATGTAGGCTCTGTTCCAAAATGTACTGTTTGATATCTGTATAAACACGTTCTTTGCATCACGCGTGCCGCAAAAGCCAACGTACATGATACACGAGAAAACAATCAAACAATTAGCGCTATTATGTAGGATCTGTTCCAAAATGTACTGTTTGATATCTGTATAAACACGTTCTTTGCATCACGCGTGCCGCAAAAGCCAACGTACATGATACACGTGAAAACAATCAAAAAATTTGCGCTATTATGTAGGCTCTGTTCCAAAATGTACTGTTTGATATCTGTATAAACACGTTCTTTGCATCACGCGTGCCGCAAAAGCCAACGTACATGATACACGTGAAAACAATCAAAAAAATTAGCGCTATTATGTAGCTCGATGCATTAGACACAGAGTGAGTTCCAGTTTAAGCGGTACAACAACAAAAAATACGTATTTGAAAACAGTCTTGGCATATCGTTGTATACACACACACACACACACACACACACACACACACACACACACACACACACACACACACACACACACACACACACACACACACACACACACACACACACACTCACTTGCCTGTAACTTGAGAAGAAGCATTTCAGCACGTTTTCGCTGGCAACATTTATGTAAATCCAACAAAACCAGATCGCTAAGGTATTTGTCCCTGAATCTGTAGTATTGTGTCATCAAAGGATCGACTCGATTCCGCTGTGGGTAAGCTCGACTTTCTCCCGTCTCTCGGCCTCACAGTCGGTTGTGAGCCGCAGAGGTGTATGATGAAGCTGTGCGATAGGCCGTGGTTGTTAACGTGGTTGTGCGTGGTATGTGTTGGTGTTGGTGTTGTGGATGCACATCTGTTTGCAGCTACAAGTAGGGTGGATAATGGTTCTGCAAGGCCTAAAACAGGTAACTAAGGGTGTGTTTTAAAATAACACAGATCTCTGTTTCACTACAAAATATAGTTTGTGTCACTACTAAGTTATCGCTTAGGTAATTAATATATAATGACAAGTGTATAAAAAACAGGTGCAAGTTCTGTAGTCTATTTGGTTAAATCATGTCTCAGCTTCTACCGGCTGTATAGTTCTCGTCTGAATTTAAGGCATCATTGCTTTGGTACCACTTTGCATTATTTATGTATGTGCACGGATTGGCTGCACAAATAAAGTAACGCCTTACATATGTCCGAATAGATCTAATTATTGCCAGATAAAGAATCTTTTGTTGAAAAAAGCAAAACATAGTAAAGGATGACATTGTTGTTATACGTTAATAGGGGAAAACCTGCATGCTATGAAATATCTGTTTACTTAAATTTTATAATATACACAGTTACCATAGAAACCGATGTTAGAACTTTATTATTACTATTCATTTATTAAGACAACTTTCTCCCTTTATATAAAGGCCTTTTTAAGAAAAATATATACTGTTCCTTAAATTCAAGATCAAAACTTTTAAAATTACCCTTAAACCGTCTTTTACCAGTCTTTAAAAATACTGTTTTCAAATTTGACCCTCGGCTGGTTTGTACTGCTATTTTAGTTCAACAGATTCACAACAGAAACTTTGTCTGGTCACGCAACACGAAATAATTTACAGAGAACCTCTTTATGTAGATCGATTGTTGAGATTTTCCCACAAATTTAATTGCTTTAAAATTTTCGATCAAGCGCCCTTACAAAGTCTGTCAACATGAAGTCTTCAATTACTGCACTGGAGACTTCGTGTTGACCGACTTTGAGCCAACGTTTCAAGGCCAACCCAGTGCCAACATCCAACCTTGACTGTAGGCAAAATATTGGTACAAGGGAACCGGTACAAACTTTATAACATAACGGTTCATAAAGTAACCATGCTTTTTCACTTTACAACCGACACAGACTTTGAAGGTGGTACGTGCACGTGTCGACCTGTTACTAAATACTTTTTTTAAGTTTTATTTTGAAACGCAGACATAAATATACTTCTGTACAGTTGTGTAGGGCCCACAGGTGACTGAAACAAGGCACACATCCTTCGCTCAGAAAATTCGAAACTAATAATTTCAAATTAACTTATCAGTAATGTAAAATTTCATTACCACAATAAAGTGGTTTTATAGCACGCCCTCAGTGAACATTGCTTTGCTTCTTTGACCCCCCCCATCGGTAGATATAGCTACCCTAACGTGTTGTCGGATACGCCTATTTACCTGTTTAACATCCAGGATTACTAAGCATTATGAGGAGTGTCTAACCTCGGGGATTATTTCAAGGTCAATGTCAGAATACACGCCTTACATTGAATCTAAAGTAAAATAATGTTATTGCCATGATTCATATTTCATTGCACAGCCTCAACAGTGTAACTCAAATCAAGTTACGATTAATTGACACAAGCTCAACATTCGATATGTTCAAGGTTTTATTCTAGAACAGTGTGACCAACGTAACATATTTCCGTTATTTTTTCAGACTGATGTGATTTCAAAATGTTGGCTCTCTCATAAAATATTGTTTAGAAAATAAATATTTCTATACAAAAGCACGTTAGGCTCGGTTAGAAGTAGTTGGGAAAATTGTTTTAATAACTTTATCGTAATTTTTCACACACGAGCTCGCGCGCGCGCGCACACACACACACACACACACACACACACACACACTGCATTTTAATTTTTTAAATCTGTAAGTATTTAAATCTTGCTCTTTGTTTACAAAATTCAGTACTTTAGGATTAAATAAGTCGCTAAAATAGAGTTTTGTTTCTCAACTGAAACAAAATAAACAATACCATGAAAATGATAACAATAAATTGATGCAAAACCGGTTCACGATTTCATTCCAACGCAATATAAATAGGCCTTCACTGACATGAGAATAATTTAAACCGCCACATTCCTTAAGAAGGCGTCGGTGCTCCTGAAGGTTAGGACGTTTGGCAGGTCCTTCTCTCGTAGCCACTCCCTAGAAATAGACGCACTTGTAAGAGTCAGTAGATACGGTAAAAACGAAGGTCCGCCAACTGAATAAGGACTGGAGGTTTTTGTTGGCTCGGAACAAAATAAGCTCTCTCAGCTGCACTTCTGTTCTGTTACACATCATGTTGTCACTTCCTATCCTTATCCTATCTTGTAACCACACACACGTACAAGCACGCGCGCGTACAGAGAGAATGTGTATGAAGTCTGTTTCCTGGCGAATCTTCAAAATATTTGGCGACTATGTACAAAACACCTCCCTACTCTGATACTTCTTGCATCAGTCCAGTGAAGATAGTAAGAAGTAAGAAGAATAAACTGCAACCTTTATACAACTAGGACAACAGGAGTTCCAAAGAATGTACAATTTGTAAATCATATTAGCAGAATGTATGATAAATAATTTTAAAAAAACCTTTTCTAACTTATTTTGCTTTGTTAGGAGCTCGGTCTACGAGGTGTGGCTATTAAATAACGAGACTGACGCTGTGGCGGAACAAGTGCGCATGCGCCAACCGCCATTGACCGACAGCTGTTCAGTGTGAAGCTTTCTCTTCAGAATGAAGTTAGTCTCTTTTGTGTAACCAACACCGTTTAGTTATAACCTCCATTTCCGTTAGTTTTGTTATTTTGTTTTGCCGGAAAAAATATTTACTGTAATAATAGAGCAACGAATTGTTGTTAAATTTCACTTCAAACTTGGAAAAACCGCTACTGAAACTTATAATTTACTGAAGGAAGCGTATGGCAGTGAATAAACATTCATTTATCGCGGGAACATGTTTTTGAATAGTTTAAGCGTTTTCAAGATGGCCGACAAGACGTTGAAGATGATTCTCGGCCAGGTCGCCCTTCAACGTCAAAAACGAATGACAATGTCGAAAAAGTTGCTAATTTGATTCGGTCTGACCGTCGATTAAGTATTCGTGCAATTAGTGAAACTGTAGGCATTGATAAAGAATGTGTACGGCAAATTTTACATGACAATTTGAACATGCGAAAAGTGTGTGCCATAATGGTGCCAAAAATTCTCACGTTTGAACAACAATCAGCTCGTAAAAATGTCTGTACTGACACTTTGGATGCCATTGAAAATGACCCAAATTTATTGGAAAGGATAATAACATGTGATGAATCGTGGTTTTTATGTATGATCCGGAAACAAAGCGCCAATCCATGCATTGGAAGACCCCAACTTCACCGAGAGCCAAAAAAGCAAGAATCAGCAAGTAAAAATTTAAAGCAATGATGATTGTTTTTTCTGATATTCATGGGATTGTATACCTTCACTGGGTTCCTGAAGGTCAAACAATTAATCTATTACTACCTTGAGGTACTTGGTAAACTACGTGAAAGAGTAAGGAAAAACGACCCGAAATGTGGAAGGACAAATCATGGGTTTTCCACCAAGACAATGCGCCAGCTCATTCCGCGTGTTCTGTCAAGAGGTTCCTGGCCAAGTACAGCATCCCAGTGTTAGAACATCCACCTTACTCACCAGACCTAGCACCATTTGACTTCTATCTGTTATCTAAGGTGAAATCTGCATTAAAAGGGATGAGATTTGAATCCGTGGAAGCTGTAAAAGTGAAAACGGCAAGAGTCCTGAAGGAGTTGACAGAAGATGACTTCCAACACTATTTCCAACAATGGAAAATTTGCATGGAGCGTTGTAGGGATAGAGAAGGGGTGTATATTAAAGGTGATAATAAGTAGTTATCTATAAAATGAAAATAAAATTTTTTACAACGTCAGTCTTGTTATTTAATAGCCACACCTCGTATATCAGAGGTTTGGTGTTTGTACCGGTAGTGTCACCTTTTCTTTAAAAAAAAATAATCAGCGAATTTAAGGAATTGTTGAAAAAAATTGTTTTATAAAATATCTGACATTCAATTCCAGTGTAACGTTCTTGAACACATCGAATTTTGTTTATATAATAAAATAAGGACCACGGTCTGTTTGACCGAGCCACTTAAAAATTTCACTGCTCTACCACCAACCCAGTTTACAATCGGAACTAATTATCATAGGATTATCATTATACATTAACAGACCACATTAAACCGAGACAATATTGTAACTTTTGTCGCCATATATTCAACAGGATTCTGAAATTTAAAAATAAATTTTTGTCTTTACAAAAGTTATGTTTCTCTGCAGATTTCCTCCTACTTACTTACTACACACTCTTAGTGCGAGGTAAATTTTGAAAATATTATTAAAAAACACAACACAAACAGAGTTTTTTGATTTGATATTTGACTTTTATTTTAAAAGAACTTAGGATAAATTTTTACTAATTTCTGCTCAAGTTTAGGGGATGACAATCAAAACAGATAAAACGTGTAGCAAAATATTTAGAATAAACACGGAAAACATCGGTAAAAAGAGCTATTTTAGGAAATGGAGATTCAAATATCAGTGTGCAAAACTTGAAAAGATTGGATTTTTCAGCGGATAACATTCACTACAGCAAAAAGCAAATACCCCAATACCCGAAACAAAAGAAGTTATACTTCTACAATACTATATATATTTTTCATTTACTCCCTAGTGAAAGCCTTGCGAGAACCTAATGAAGTCTCTGCAGGCCCTAGACATTGTCGTGAAGTCGTGAGAACATAAGACGCGTCGCCAGATCAGCTGATTTGCGAAATGTCAGCTGTTTCATTATGCAGTAGGCCTGTTCCCGTTTGGTGCAATATCATAAAGTGTGCATTACTGTTTATAATCTAGTGTTGAGGAACTGTTGAGAACTTCATTCAGCACAGTTATCTCGTTACTGGATTTGTGCTCACCTATCGAGGACCTATCGAGGACTCGCGTGAAGAGTTACGACCCCTAGATCAGAATCGAAAAGTCTGTGAGAATATAAAAATATTGAACATGTTTAAAGGACCTCTCCCTTGAAGGTCCTGTTTTGAATCTTGCTCCAATAGCTCAATACAATTTGCTATTATTATTTGTGTCCTCTGACTTGGCTACATTTGTTCCTTCTTCCGAAAGTACCATACTTTGTTGAGGCTAACAAATTGTCACATTCATACTCAATTTGTGGAGATCATCGTATTATTCTAGAAATGGGCACTTTGTAGAGATTATCTTATTGTCATATTCATACTCAATTTGTGGAGATCATCGTATTATTCTAGAAATGGGCACTTTGTAGAGATTATCTTATTGTCACATTCATACTCAATTTGTGGAGATCATCGTATTATTCTAGAAATGGGCACTTTGTAGAGATTATCTTATTGTCATATTCATACTCAATTTGTGGAAATCATCGTATTATTCTAGAAATGGGCACTTTGTAGAGATTATCTTATTGTCATATTCATACTCAATTTGTGGAGATCATCGTATTATTCTAGAAATGGGCACTTTGTAGAGATTATCTTATTGTCACATTCATACTCAATTTGTGGAAATCATCGTATTATTCTAGAAATGGGCACTTTGTAGAGATTATCTTATTGTCATATTCATACTCAATTTGTGGAGATCATCGTATTATTCTAGAAATGGGCACTTTGTAGAGATTATCTTATTGTCACATTCATACTCAATTTGTGGAGATCATCGTATTATTCTAGAAATGGGCACTTTGTAGAGATTATCTTATTGTCACATTCATACTCAATTTGTGGAGATCATCGTATTATTCTAGAAATGGGCACTTTGTAGAGATTATCTTATTGTCATATTCATACTCAATTTGTGGAGATCATCGTATTATTCTAGAAATGGGCACTTTGTAGAGATTATCTTATTGTCACATTCATACTCAATTTGTGGAGATCATCGTATTATTCTAGAAATGGGCACTTTGTAGAGATTATCTTATTGTCATATTCATACTCAATTTGTGGAGATCATCGTATTATTCTAGAAATGGGCACTTTGTAGAGATTATCTTATTGTCATATTCATACTCAATTTGTGGAGATCATCGTATTATTCTAGAAATGGGCACTTTGTAGAGATTATCTTATTGTCATATTCATACTCAATTTGTGGAGATCATCGTATTATTCTAGAAATGGGCACTTTGTAGAGATTATCTTATTGTCACATTCATACTCAATTTGTGGAGATCATCGTATTATTCTAGAAATGGGCACTTTGTAGAGATTATCTTATTGTCATATTCATACTCAATTTGTGGAGATCATCGTATTATTCTAGAAATGGGCACTTTGTAGAGATTATCTTATTGTCACATTCATACTCAATTTGTGGAGATCATCGTATTATTCTAGAAATGGGCACTTTGTAGAGATTATCTTATTGTCACATTCATACTCAATTTGTGGAGATCATCGTATTATTCTAGAAATGGGCACTTTGTAGAGATTATCTTATTGTCACATTCATACTCAATTTGTGGAGATCATCGTATTATTCTAGAAATGGGCACTTTGTAGAGATTATCTTATTGTCACATTCATACTCAATTTGTGGAGATCATCGTATTATTCTAGAAATGGGCACTTTTAGAGATTATCTTATTGTCACATTCATACTCAATTTGTGGAGATCATCGTATTATTCTAGAAATGGGCACTTTGTAGAGATTATCTTATTGTCACATTCATACTCAATTTGTGGAGATCATCGTATTATTCTAGAAATGGGCACTTTTTAGAGATTATCTTATTGTCACATTCATACTCAAAATTTGTGGAGATCATCGTATTATTCTAGAAATGGGCACTTTGTAGAGATTATCTTATTGTCACATTCATACTCAATTTGTGGAGATCATCGTATTATTCTAGAAATGGGCACTTTGTAGAGATTATCTTATTGTCACATTCATACTCAATTTGTGGAGATCATCGTATTATTCTAGAAATGGGCACTTTGTAGAGATTATCTTATTGTCACATTCATACTCAATTTGTGGAGATCATCGTATTATTCTAGAAATGGGCACTTTGTAGAGATTATCTTATTGTCACATTCATACTCAATTTGTGGAGATCATCGTATTATTCTAGAAATGGGCACTTTTTAGAGATTATCTTATTGTCACATTCATACTCAATTTGTGGAGATCATCGTATTATTCTAGAAATGGGCACTTTGTAGAGATTATCTTATTGTCACATTCATACTCAATTTGTGGAGATCATCGTATTATTCTAGAAATGGGCACTTTGTAGAGATTATCTTATTGTCACATTCATTAATGATTTATCCATATACACATATATTTTGTTGAGATATATTATGTATCTCATGTATGTTACGTACATTACATATATATTATGCAGTATTTTCCCATTCATAAGTATTCTAGCCATGTGCATTTTGTAGAGATTATGTTATTGTCACATTCTTCAGTGCTTTATGTTCGTTCATTTTGTGCATTTTGGTCCATTAAAGTGTATCAAATGGTCCATTAAAGTGGACCATTCATGTTGGTCCATTAAAGTGACCAACAGTAAGACTGAAACAGTAAGACCGCAACAGTAATACTGTAACAGTAAGACAACAACAGTAAATCTGCAACAGTAAGACTGCAACAGTAAGACTGTAACAGTAAGACAACAACAGTAAGACGGAAACAGTAAGACTGTAACAGTAAGACAACAACAGTAAGACTGCAACAGTACGACTGCAACAGTAAGACTGTAACAGTAAAACAACAACAGTAAGATGGAAACAGTAATACTGTAACAGTAAGACAACAACAGTAAGTCTGCAACAGTAAGACTGCAACAGTAAGACTGCAACAGTAAGACTGCAACAGTAAGACTGTAACAGTAAGACAACAGTAAGACGGAAACAGTAAGACTGTAACAGTAAGACTGTAACAGTAAGACAACAACAGTAAGACGGAAACAGTAATACTGTAACAGTAAGACAACAACAGTAAGTCTGCAACAGTAAGACTGGAACAGTAAGACTGCAACAGTAAGTCTGCAACAATAAGTCTGCAACAGTAAGACTGCAACAGTAAGTCTGCAAAAGTAAGACTCCAACAATAAGTCTGCAACAGTAAGACTGCAACAGTAAGACTGCAACAGTAAGACTGTAACAGTAAGACAACAGTAAGACGGAAACAGTAAGACTGTAACAGTAAGACAACAACAGTAAGACGGAAACAGTAATACTGTAACAGTAAGACAACAACAGTAAGTCTGCAACAGTAAGACTGGAACAGTAAGACTGCAACAGTAAGTCTGCAACAGTAAGTCTGCAACAGTAAGACTGCAACAGTAAGTCTGCAAAAGTAAGACTCCAACAATAAGTCTGCAACAGTAAGACTGCAACAGTAAGACTGCAACAGTAAGACTGTAACAGTAAGACGGAAACAGTAAGACTGTAACAGTAAGACTGTAACAGTAAGACAACAACAGTAAGACGGAAACAGTAATACTGTAACAGTAAGACAACAACAGTAAGTCTGCAACAGTAAGACTGGAACAGTAAGACTGCAACAGTAAGTCTGCAACAGTAAGACTGCAACAGTAAGTCTGCAAAAGTAAGACTCCAACAATAAGTCTGCAACAGTAAGACTGCAACAGTAAGACTGCAACTGTAAGACTGCAATAAACAGTAAGACCCCGGAGGTCTATTTGGCTCTCTCACGTTCAGGTCTCACACTGCTTCAATTAAACAAATGATACAAAAACACTGTTCATAATTTTATCACAATTAAATGAAACTGCTGAAATGAAGGCTGCTTGAAATACTGAAAGTTATTTCTTTAGCTTTTTGTCAAAAGAAGGCATGAAAACTAGATCCGTTTAAATTAAAAAATGTTAATTTTTGAAAATTTGACACACATCAAAATAAAACTCACTTTTTTGGTTTAGGAGATATAACCATTCAGAAGGACCACATAAGGGAAGGTCTAACTAAATACAAACACACATTGTAGTGAGGTAACGTGACACTGAGCTGTAATGGTAATGCCCCTGAACCAGATTAGACCACACAAACACGACCTTGACAACAGACACACATACAGCTCAGAACACCTACTCAAACATGATTTGCCAAATAACCCATTGTTCCATTTTCAAAATTTCTAATAAGAGGTTCCGTGTCTTGTTCGTCGACACACACAATCGCATAAGTTTTGATAAGGAAAGTTAGTTTTATACGTATTATTCATATCTCAAGTTGCTTTATTGGTTTTACTTGTTTGGGTATATCGGTTAATGATTTTTGATCACATAGTCACTAGACATAACATTATCAAATACTGTAAAATCTAGTTTTGATTAAGAAGCTACCATCACAAGTATTTTTTTAAATTATTTGTAAATCTAGTACATACAAAACTACACTACAATTGTGTAAACTTTACTTTTCAATGCCAGCCAACACAAGTAAAATTAGGCGCACTTCTGTATTGTTTTTTTAAATTTTAAATTACTTTGCTTAAGTCTGGTAAGTAAAGAACTTGTGTAGCAAATAACATTTGTTATTTATTTTAAAGGTCTTGATATCAAATTTGAGGGGAAATCCTTCAAAAGAAGAAAGTTTCCTTAGGAAATTACAAACGGAACTTCTTGCTCACTGGTTTGTGCGTTGTGCCGGATTTGGAAAAACAAATCGGTCGGTTGAGGGTTGGAGCATATTTTTAAATGAATAAATCTACGTATAGCTAACCGATGGCTCTCTCGGATTATTACCAAACAGATAAGCACAGTTTCAGAATATGTCTCGATTTAGCGCGATATTGCACTGGGAATGCAGTAGTCCACGTAAATTTTTGGGCAAGAGAAGCTACAGAAAAAATATAAATGTTTTGAATATCGTATGTGATTTTCTAATAATATTTTGTATGTATTATTTATTATATTGTTTGTTCCGACTTGGTTCAAACTTGACACAAAAGTGTATTTTTGACAAGTATTCGGCCAATTTTGGTCAACCATTTTTCAATTGCAAGCGTTCAAAATTTAAAAAGAATCCTTACTTTTTTTGTTATTACTTTTTTACGTTAAAAAATATAATCCTTTAAAAAAATACTTTGCACTCTGATCTTGAAATCAGCATTTATATTTTGAAAATGTCATTGAAAATAAGAAACTCTGTTATGTGATTGGGTCTATTATTGTATTCCCTCCCTCTTCAATGTTGTTGCGTTCGAACCAAATGTAAATCTTCAGTAAAGAAAACTTGTTGAGATATTAAGCTTACACATTAAGCTTACAGAAATTCAGGAGACGTGCTTTGACTGAACAATTTTCGCTATGTCTAACAGAGAACTGATTGACAGCCGATATAATGATCAGCTGTTCAAACCTTCAGTCGTCTTACTAATAATAAGATCCAATAAATTTTTAATAATCGAGTTTGTTATTAAGTAGGCTAAGTTACGGTGTGTTATGAAATCATTATATATATATATATATATATATATATATATGTGTGTGTGTGTGTGTGTGTGTGTGTGTGTGTGTGTGTGTGTGTGTGTGTGTGTGTGTGTGTGTGTGTGTGTGTGTGTGTGTGTGTGTGTGTGTGTGTGTGTGTGTGTGTGTGTGTGTGTGTGTGTGTAGCTTGTACGATGATTGTTTAAAAGGCTCAGGAACATTGTATAAACAGCTGCATTTTTACCTACCAGCTCATTTTTCGATAATGCTATTTTAACTGAGGTTATGTTTATTACCTTGTTTAGGGAAAATATAAATAATAAAGAATAAATTGTTATTAATTACTACTAATAATGAAATATTTATGTGTTTGATTACGAACAATAAAGTTATTATATTGTATTAGTTAAATGCGTTTCACTTAACAATATGTATTGGACAGTGGGCAGCTCGCAGGATCGAACTATTTACTCCAGTTTGGTTACGTTGATCCCCGGCTTCATAAAGTTAGACAACTCCATGCATTCTTTGATTATTCAACACTGAAATGGTTGCAGACAGAAATTATTTATTTAGTGGGGGGGGTCATGAGTTTATAATGAGAAAAAAGTATGAAATGCTTTCCCCTTCTGTTACAGTTATTATTTTATTTTTTATTATTCAATTATTTTTACTAAACTTCTTGAACTACTTTATAAGGATGAAGGATAAAGATTACCATCCTCCCATCCTCGGGACAAACAAAAGAGAAAGTACCGTACATTGTGCAAGACCTACTGCATGTACTGGATGCTGCAACGTACCGCGGAGTTATTTGGTGTTCCATGGCATACCGCACTCATATATTTCCACGAAAAGCTTTGATTAGGAAGCTGTCATTAAAAAGACCGGATTTTTCTTAAAACCGGTTCAACACTTTATTCTTGCATAACGAAACTACAGTAAAACCTAACCTTGAATGTGTTTCGAAGAAAAGGGATAAGTACACATTATTTACTTCTTTAAGGGGTACAAAATCTTTAGCACTTATCTTGAAATCAAAATTTTCACGTCATATTTAAAAAATCTTGATGGATTTATTTGTTTTCAAGTTCTCAAAGTCTAAAAAAAATGATTTTTTTTACTTGGATTTTTCTTTGTTCGTTTGTGTGTGTGTGTGTGTGTGTGTGTGTGTGTGTGTGTGTGTGTGTGTGTGTGTTCGTGCATGTGCACGAATTGTTGAAGAGTACGTAAACTAATTGACGTATGTTCAAACATAGCGCATAGATCTGGGTTTTTTATTTTGCATTTTTTTCTAACTCATTTTTGGTAAAAAATGTCAAAAATAGGTTTTCTTAAAATGTGATGTAGCTATTTTGGTCAAACGTATTTCTACATAAAAGTAACAGGACGTTACTTGTTTTATTTATTTCTTGTGTCACATGATACAGGCCACTATATTATTATATTATATTTGTTTGCAATACATTTTAAATGTGAAGCTTTTAAACCCTACCAAGTTAATGGATCCGCCAGACTGTCTTCTGGTATTGTGGTTGTAAATGCTGTACACGCACCCTTGTTAGCAAAATGACAGACCAACAGTCTTGAATTCAGCACCGATTCTGACTTCTGAATTACTCTTTAAAGAATCGCGAAATAAGTTATAAGTATACATACTAGCTGTACCCTGCCAAGCTTCGCTGTGGTACACTGTGGTCGCAGGAATGAGAAATGAGTAACAAAAAAACATACGTTTACGTTTCATATAAGTTTAATTTTGCAATACTTGTGGGTATAAAATAGTTTTTGTTTTTCCATTGCTTGCGGCCATTAAATTAAAATAACATTTTTATTCATTTCATGTTCACAATGAATACAAATTATTCCACGTCTTACACGAGGTAACTATCGACGATGCACGCAAATTCGCAGGAAAAACACAAATCAATGGAAAAATTCAGTATCACACGTATGGAAATTCATGGTGTTCCTTTTTTGAAAATCGTTGATGTAATTTAAATACCTCAGTTTGTTTAGTATTTTCTACCTAAAATTAACCTTGATAACAGAACAGTAAAAAAAAAAAATGTATTTAATCAGCTCCATAGATAAACTAATAAATATGTATTCAGTGGTTTCAATTACTTTCGCTGATCCAAAGTTTCATGGCGATCGGAAGAATGGTATGATAATGCATAAAGTAAATACTGTATATTAATTTTGGGCCTGGGCAAGTACTGTAATGGCGTGTGGTTGAAAACACTATGCCAGAAACCTTCGCGTGAGTGTAATCAACAATTTCCCCAAGTTTCATGGCGATTTGATGAATGTTATAGTAACACATAAAGTAAATACTTTATATTAATTTCGGGCCTGGGCAAGTACTGTAATGGCGTGTGGTTGAAAACACTATGCCAGAAACCTTCGCGTGAGTGTAATCAACAATCTGCCAAAGTTTCCTGGCGTTCTGATGAATGGTATAGTAATGAATAAAGTAAATAATCCATATTAATTTTGGGCCTGGGCAAGTACTGTAGTGGCGTGTGGTTGAAAACACTATGCCAGAAACCTTCGCGTGAGTGTAATCAACAATCTGCCAAAGTTTCCTGGCGTTCTGATGAATGGTATAGTAATGAATAAAGTAAATAATCCATATTAATTTTGGGCCTGGGCAAGTACTGTAGTGGCGTGTGGTTGAAAACACTATGCCAGAAACCTTCGCGTGAGTGTAATCAACAATCTGCCAAAGTTTCCTGGCGTTCTGATGAATGGTATAGTAATGAATAAAGTAAATAATCCATATTAATTTTGGGCCTGGGCAAGTACTGTAATGGCGTGTGGTTGAAAACACTATGCCAGAAACCTTCGCGTGAGTGTAATCAACAATCTGCCAAAGTTTCGTGGCGTTCTGATGAATGGTATAGTAATGAATAAAGTAAATAATCCATATTAATTTTGGGCCTGGGCAAAGTAGTATGCCAGAAACCTTCGCAGGAGTATACTTAACAATTTCCCAAAGTTTTTATGGCGATTTGATGAATGACATAGTAATGCTCAAAATAAATACTTTATAATAATTTTGGGCCTGGGCAAGTATTGTAATGGCGTTTGGTTGAAAATACTGTACTAAAATCCTTCGTGGGAGTGTACTCAATAATGGGTAAAAAATTTAGCTCAATCGGTGCAGAACGTTTTGATATATATATATATATATATATATATATATATATAGAGAGAGAGAGAGAGAGAGAGAGAGAGGGGAAAGATAGAGAGAGGGGGATATATATATATATATTCAAGAGAGAGAGAGAGAGAGAGAGAGAGAGAGAGAGAGAGAGAGAGAGAATTATCACCAAGTTGGATCGATTTGATTTAAACTTTTCACAAGAATCGATAATATCTTGGACGTTTTTTTACCCATCCAAATTAGGTCCAACCGTTTCAAAATGGCAGCCATTTAAAATCTTTAAAAAGTCATAACATTTTATTTTGTACATATTTGAAAATCTAATTTCATCATCATAATCAACATAAAATCCGCAAAAATTTTATTTAAAATAGAATGGCCCTGGAGACGGTCATAAACGATAATTTTAGCAGATTGTGATAAGTCCAATGAAAGTGTTCAATGAAAGTGACACAGGTGTCGTGTGGACAAAACGGGTTTTTTGTTTCAGCCAAGACCGGCACTTTCTACTCTACAGTACCTCGCAAAGTTGCAATGTATCTCTTTTATAGGAGTCATAGTTTTCCAAATTTATTTCGTTTGAATATTTTAAGACATATTGTTTTTAATAATACAAAATTATTTTAAAATAATTTGAAACATTTTAAAAATAATTTCTGAAATCTTGTTTATATTGATTGGATCTGGAGTCACCCAGCCTATACGTTTTTTTTTTTCGTTTCACCCTCTTTGGGGTACGCTGAATCAATCATTTCTTGCGCGCTGTACTTTTCTTTGTTCCCAGTAGCTCTTCATTCTTTCCGATCTTCTCTTCCTCTCCTCTTCCGAAATGACAGGTTTAGGTCTTATTTTGGCTTTATCTTGGAATCTTATTCTTTCGTCTTTGGTAATTATCTTAGCAGTTTGGTCAAACAATGAATCTTCTGTAATTTTTAATTCTATTAGGTCTTTTTCAATTTCTTTAAACCAGTTCGGTTTTGTTTTACGATTATGGAAAAAATCAAAAGTTTTTAATAATGAATTTACATTGAAGGTTGCTAAGTATGTTGGTTGTTTATATTTAATTTTACGTGAGATTCCAAGACACTCCGACTTGTCTTTGTGTGGTGTTGCAGACTCCCCAGACTCCGAGCGTCTGCTGACGTACTTATGTACGGTGGATCGTCCACCTGGGGCAAATTTTTTTACATCACACATTTCCATGAATAATGAAAGTTATATTTTGAGTGACCCAAAAGTCACAGTGATACAACCAAGATTGTAAATCCTGGAGGTAGCTCTTCCGCTCTCTCCGCCGTTGGGAAATTCATTTCCTCGTCCGCCATTGAGACCGTTGGCCGGTTTTCACCTAGTAACCCTAGGCAGGGGCTATATCACAGGGTGCTACCATCCGAAGCAAGATGGACCCTGGTTTTTTTACGAGGTTGTTACTCCTCCCCCTCCACACTTCCCCATCTTTCAAAGACAGGCCCGGGCTTGGGACCGGCTTGCGGCGGTGTTCCTATATGTTTTAATAAGTATTGGATAAAAGAGAAGTTTAACAAAGTCTAACATATAATTAATTAAATTCACTTGTTAGTCAGTACAGTGTGTCACAAAATATTACACAAATTATTATTCTTACATAGATGACACTAAGTTTTAAACTGTTTTATTGTAGCTCATAGTTCTTTTTTGTTGTTGTTGATATTTTAAGGCGAAAACACATTGAGGCTATTATCGCCTCCCTAAGTGTAATTGTGAGTGTAAAGTGTTAGAGTTAAAGTCGTAAGTGTAGTGTTGTAAGTGTAAGTGTATGTTAGACTCGGGTACCGCGAGGGACGTCTAAATCCTCTCAATAGGTGCAGCTATTCTGCACCCCCCTGCGGGGAAATCACAGTTCTATAAAACACAGTTTTACACTGTTTTATTACAGAATACAGTTTATTGTATGCACTGCTTTTGGTTATTTGCTGCTTTTGGCAAAATCATTGATTTAGCTTTCCATGAAAATAAGTAAATAATATAATTATAAGAAAAAAATGCATTGCCTTTCTCAGAAGCCTACAGCCAGGAGTAGGCCTGTCTTTATATCGCTTTAGTTTTACTTTCATCTCTCTCTCTCTCTCTCTCTCTCTCTCTCTCTCTCTCTCTCTCTCTCTCTCTCTCTCTCTCTTGTCTATGAAAAGTAGAAATATTTTTTATAAACTGAATTCCTAGGAGTCAAGTGAAAGTAACCATTGCAGGCGCTCGTGCTGTTCCAGTCCGAAGCAAACTACAGAAGGTAATATTGCTGAACAATAACCCGACAGTGATTTAAAGAATAATAACGAAATTAATAAATCCTTAACGAGCGGCGGTGCGGCGGTGGCGCTGCGAGCGGTCAAGGTCCGAACGACCTGGATTCCTCGATGGACGAAGGAGAACCGCTTACCGGAGGAACAACAAATTCCAGATTTTCATTTTTGGAATAATTATCACTAGCAAAGAGAATAAAAAACGAATTTATGACACAATTGTAAAAAGCATTATAACATATGGTAGAGAGGTATGGCCAATTAAGAGCAGAACAGAAAGAATGATGTTGGCTACTGAGATGGACTTTTGGAGAAGAGCGGCAGGAAGATCAAGAAAAGAGAGAGTGAGAAATGAAAGTATACGGAGGATAATGGACGTAAGGCATACAATTGTAGAAGATATAAGAACAAAACAACTGGTTTGGTACGGGCATGTACAAAGAATGCCGGATGAGCGAATTCCCAAAAAAACATGCAATGGCGAACACCTGGAAGAAGAAAATGAGGAAGGCCGAGACTGAGCTCGAGAGAGTGAGTCGAAAATGAAATAAAAAAAGGGATCTATCAGAAGACCTGTGGTGGGACCGCGATCGGTGGAGGTTGGAGATCGGAAGACGGCGTAGAATGTTGTAGACCGAATTATAGATAGGTTATCACTAGCAGATGACTTAATAAACGGTCACCAAATCAAAACAATAATACGTTGCAAAAATAGTGTGCAAGCACAGCACTGACGGTGTGCGACTCTTCAGAAGTGAGCGAGCACAACACTGACGGTGCGCGACTCTTCAGAAGTGAGCGAGCACAACACTGACGGTGCGCGACTCTTCAGAAGTGAGCGAGCACAACACTGACGGTGCGCGACTCTTCAGATGTGAGCGAGCACAACACTGACGGTGCGCGACTCTTCAGAAGTGAGCGAGCACAACACTGACGGTGCGCGACTCTTCAGATGTGAGCACTGAGCACAACACTGACGGTGCGCGACTCTTCAGAAGTGAGCGAGCACAACACTGACGGTGCGCGACTCTTCAGATGTGAGCAGGCACAACACTGACGGTGCGCGACTCTTCAGAAGTGACGGTGCGCGACTCTTCAGATGTGAGCGAGCACAACACTGACGGTGCGCGACTCTTCAGATGTGAGTGAGCGAGCACAACACTGACGGTGCGCGACTCTTCAGAAGTGAGCGAGCACAACACTGACGGTGCGCGACTCTTCAGGTGAGCGCGACTCTTCAGAAGTGAGCGAGCACAACACTGACGGTGCGCGACTCTTCAGAAGTGAGCGAGCACAACACTGACGGTGCGCGACTCTTCAGAAGTGAGCGAGCACAACACTGACGGTGCGCGACTCTTCAGAAGTGAGCGAGCACAACACTGACGGTGCGCGACTCTTCAGATGTGAGCGAGCACTGACGGTGCGCGACTCTTCAGATGTGAGACGGTGCGCGACTCTTCAGATGTGAGCGAGCACAACACTGACGGTGCGCGACTCTTCCAGATGTGAGCGAGCAACACTGACGGTGCGCGACTCTTCAGAGCGAGCAGGCACAACACTGACGGTGCGCGACTCTTCAGATGTGAGCGAGCACAACACTGACGGTGCGCGACTCTTCAGAAGTGAGCGAGCACAACACTGACGGTGCGCGACTCTTCAGATGTGAGCGAGTGACGGTGCGCGAGCACAACACTGACGGTGCGCGACTCTTCAGATGTGAGCGAGCACAACACTGACGGTGCGCGACTCTTCAGATGTGAGCGAGCACAACACTGACGGTGCGCGACTCTTCAGATGTGAGCGAGCACAACACTGACGGTGCGCGACTCTTCAGATGTGAGCGAGCACAACACTGACGGTACGCGACTCTTCAGAAGTGAGCGAGCACAACACTGACGGTGCGCGACTCTTCAGATGTGAGCGAGCACAACACTGACGGTGCGAGCGAGCACAACACTGACGGTGCGCGACTCTTCAGAAGTGAGCGAGCACAACACTGACGGTGCGCGACTCTTCAGATGTGAGCGAGCACAACACTGACGGTGCGCGACTCTTCAGATGTGAGCGAGCACAACACTGACGGTGCGCGACTCTTCAGATGTGAGAGCACAACACTGAGCACACTCTTCAGAAGTTTTGACGAAGCGAGCAACACAACACTGACGAGTGCGCGACGGTGCGCGACTCTTCAGAAGTGAGCGAGCACAACACTGACGGTGCGCGACTCTTCAGATGTGAGCGAGCACAACACTTCAGAAGTGACGGTGACGGTGCGCGACTCTTCAGAAGTGAGCGAGCACAACACTGACGGTGCGCGACTCTTCAGAAGTGAGCGAGCACAACACTGACGGTGCGCGACTCTTCAGAAGTGAGCGAGCACAACACTGACGGTGCGCGCGAGCACAACACTGACGGTGCGCGACTCTTCAGAAGTGAGCGAGCACAACACTGACGGTGCGCGACTCTTCAGAAGTGACTCTTCAGAAGTGAGCGAGCAACACTGACGGTGCGCGACTCTTCAGAAGTGAGCGAGCACAACACTGACGGTGCGCGACTCTTCAGAAGTGAGCGAGCACAACACTGACGGTGCGCGACTCTTCAGAGCGAGTGACGGTGCGCGCGAGCACAACACTGACGGTGCGCGACTCTTCCAGAAGTGAGCGAGCACAACACTGAGACTCTTCAGAAGTGAGCGAGCACAACACTGACGGTGCGCGACTCTTCAGCACAGCACTGACGGTGCGCGAGTGAGCAGCACAACACTGACGGTGCGCGACTCTTCAGAAGTGAGCGAGCACAACACTGACGGTGCGCGACTCTTCAGAAGTGAGCGAGCACAACACTGACGGTGCGCGACTCTTCAGAAGTGAGCGAGCACAACACTGACGGTGCGCGACTCTTCACTGACGGTGAGCGAGCACAACACTGACGGTGCGCGACTCTTCAGAAGTGAGCGAGCACAACACTGACGGTGCGCGACTCTTCAGAAGTGAGCGAGCACAACACTGACGGTGCGCGACTCTTCAGAAGTGAGCGAGCACAACACTGACGGTGCGCGACTCTTCAGAAGTGAGAGCACAACACTGACGGTGAGCGAGCACAACACTGACGGTGCGCGACTCTTCAGAAGTGAGCGAGCACAACACTGACGGTGCGCGACTCTTCAGAAGTGA